>CM019072.1:112326995-112551231 GCA_009667805.1 Leptobrachium leishanense
GGCCCAGCCGAGCCGGGGACTCGCCTAAGCCTAGAGGCTGGCCGAGCAGCCTGCCACAGCCGGAGGACGGTCACCGCTGGAGCTCAGGGCCAATGTAGGAGGATGTTGCCTACACATACTCACCTACATCGGCCCTTAGCTCCTCCAGCGATGGCGGTCCCGCTTCCAGCGTCCTCTCTGTCTCTGTTGGTCGTCGGTATGACGTCACGAAAGCCTTTGACCCTGGGTCAAAGGCTTTTGTGATGTCATACCGGTGACCAACAGAGAGAGGACACTGGAAGCGGGACTGCCATCGCTGGAGGAGCTAAGGGCCGATGTAGGTGAGTATGTGTGGAACCGGTGGAGGACTCGAGGCCGATGTAGGTGAGTATGTGCTCTACACACACACACCCTGCTTGCTTGGTCGGCATCCAGGCTCAGGCGAGCCCCCGGCTTGGCTTGGGCCTAGAGGCCCAGCCAAGCCGGGGACTCACCTAAGCATGAAGGCCGGCCAAGTTGCCTGCTCGGGCGTCCTCCAGGCTCAGGCGAGTCCCCGGCTCTGCTGGGCCTCTAGGCCCAAGCCGGGGGCTCGCCTAAGCTTGGATACCGGCCGAGCAAGCAGGGTGGGTGTGGAGAGCACATGCTCACCTACATTAGCCCTGAGCTCCAGCGGTGACTGTCCTCCGGCTGTCGCAGGCTGCTCGGCCGGCCTCCAGGCTCAGGCGAGTCCCCGGCTTGGCTTGGCTTGGGCCTACAGGCCCAGCCGAGCCGGGGGCTCGCCTAAGCCTGGAGGCCGGCCGAGCAGCCTGCGACAGCCACCGCTGGAGCTCCGGGCCAATGTAGGGGGATGTTGCCTACACATACTCACCTACATCGGCCCTTAGCTCCTCCAGCGATGGCAGTCCCGCTTCCAGTGTCCTCTCTCCGTTGGTCGCCGGTATGACGTCACGAAAGCCTTTGACCCCGGGGGTCAAAGGCTTTCGTGACGTCATACCGGCGACCAACGGAGAGAGGACACTAGAAGCGGGACTGCCATCACTGGAGGGCCGATGTAGGTGAGTATGTGCTCTCCACACCCACCCTGCTTGCTCGGCCGGTATCCAAGCTTAGGCGAGCCACCGGCTTGGCCTGGGCCTAGAGGCCCAGCTGAGCCGGGGACTCACCTAAGCATGGAGGCCAGCCGAATTGCCTGCTCGGGCGTCCTCCAGGCTCAGGCGAGTCCACGGCTCGGCTGGGCCTCTAGGCCCCAGCCAAGCCGGGGGCTCGCCCAAGCTTGGATGCCGGCCGAGCTACTTGCTTGGCCGGCATCCAGGCTAAGGCGAGCCCCCGGCTTTGCCTGGACCTAGAGGCCCAGCCGAGCCGGGAGCTCGCCTGAGCCTGGATGCCAGACACACACACACACACACACACACACACACACACACACACACTGTAACAACCATATATGTGTATGTGTGTGTGTATATATATCCACATGGGGTTACAGTGTGTGTGTGTGCTGTGGCGGTTGGAATGCGCGTGCAGCCGGGTGCGCGCGCGCCACCCGCCGCAGCACGCCCAAAGCGTCCTACGGAGGTTTGCTGCTCCTACGGAGGTTTGCTCCATTGGACGCTTTGGGCGTGCTGCGGCAGGTGGCGCGCGCGCACCCGGCTGCGCGCGCATCCAAACCCCAACAGCCTGTTACGGAGGTTGCCACGCGCCTCCCGCCGCAGGACCACCAATGTTGGAAGGGCGCAAAAACAGCCCAGCGCCTGAGTGCCTGAGCCCAGCGCCTGAGCGCAGAGCCCAGCACCGAGCCTAGCGCCTGAGCCCAGCGCCTGAGCGCAGAGCCCAGCGCCTGAGCCCCTGAGCGCAGAGCCGAGCCCCTGAGCGCAGAGCCCAGCGCCTGAGCCCAGCGCCTGAGCGCAGAGCCCAGCGCCTGAGCGCAGTACCTGAGCCCAGCGCTGAGCAGAGCACAGAGCAGAGCGCCAAGCAGAGCACAATAGATGGCACAGAGAAGAGCACAGCACAATAGACTGCACAGAGCCGAGCACAATAAACGCCACAGAGCCGAGCACGGCACAATAGACTGCACAGAGCCAAGCACAATAAATGTCACAGAGCCGAGCACAACAGAATAAACGAAAAAGAGGGGTGCAGCGCCCACCGGAATGGTGTCTATCCCACTCGCTGAATGTTGTATGGGGGGTTTCTCTAAATACCCAAATGGCAGTTATGTAAACAAGAAAACAACACAGCGCTTCAAAAGACCAAAGTCCAAAATGAAGAAAGTGAAATAAACACTCAATATGTCCATAGGCCAAAGACGTTGTCTTTTGAGGGTGGATCTTCTCAGAGTAATGTCGATGGAGTATGTACTGTAGGGAGAAAGCACAAACACAGAGGACCAAAATTGCGCAGTAGGACAGTACCCAAAGTGAGAGTATTATATATCAATAATCAACTCACATTTTGTGGAGCCTACAACCGGCTCCCAGGAATAAGGCGAGCAGGGACTTTATGTTAGGTGCCCATAAAACCTTCACACGGCTTCTTTCAGGATTCACCAATGTGAGGGTAAAGAAGGCTGCTCACTCCCAGGACCCTCAGGCTGGATCTCCTCTCTGGATTCACCAGGCAGATCTGCGGCCTCACAGGGCTCAGGACACACAGGACAAAGGAGATGGAGAAGAAGGCTGCTCACTCCCAGGACCCTCAGGCTGGATCTCCTCTCTGGATTCACCAGGCAGATCTGTGGGCTCACAGGGCTCAGGACACAAAGGACAAAGGGGATGGAGCTTTTTATTACAGGACTTGACCCCCTGCTCAGCTTCTTAAGCAGCTCACAGATCTGTGAGCTGCTTAAGAAGCTGAGCAGGGGGTCAAGTCCTGTAATAAAAAGCTCCATCCCCTTTGTCCTTTGTGTCCTGAGCCCTGTGAGCCCACAGATCTGCCTGGTGAATCCAGAGAGGAGATCCAGCCTGAGGGTCCTGGGAGTGAGCAGCCTTCTTCTCCATCTCCTTTGTCCTGTGTGTCCTGAGCCCTGTGAGGCCGCAGATCTGCCTGGTGAATCCAGAGAGGAGATCCAGCCTGAGGGTCCTGGGAGTGAGCAGCCTTCTTTACCCTCACATTGGTGAATCCTGAAAGAAGCCGTGTGAAGGTTTTATGGGCACCTAACATAAAGTCCCTGCTCGCCTTATTCCTGGGAGCCGGTTGTAGGCTCCACAAAATGTGAGTTGATTATTGATATATAATACTCTCACTTTGGGTACTGTCCTACTGCGCAATTTTGGTCCTCTGTGTTTGTGCTTTCTCCCTACAGTACATACTCCATCGACATTACTCTGAGAAGATCCACCCTCAAAAGACAACGTCTTTGGCCTATGGACATATTGAGTGTTTATTTCACTTTCTTCATTTTGGACTTTGGTCTTTTGAAGCGCTGTGTTGTTTTCTTGTTTACACAACAGAATAAACGCCACAGAGCTGAGCACAATAAACGCCACAGAGCCGAGCACAATAAACGCCACAGAGCCGAGCACAATAAACGCCACAGAGCCGAGCACAATAAACGCCACAGAGCCAAGCACAGCACAATATACGGCACAGAGCACAGCACAATATACGGCACAGCCAATCACAGCACAATAAACGGCGCCGAGCACAGAACCAAGCACAGCACAATAAACGGCGCCGAGCACAGAACCAAGCACAACACAATAAACGGCGCCGAGCACAATAAAAGCAGAGCACAATATACGGCACGGAGCAGAGCACAGAGCCGATGTGCAGAGCCCAGCACAGAGCCGAGCAAAACAGAATAAACGCCACAGAGCCGAGCACAGTACAATAGACGGCACAGAGCCGAGCACAACAGAATAAAACGGCACAGAGCTGAGCACAGCCAAACACAGCACAATAAACGGCACCGAGCACAGAACCAAGCACAACGCACCACACTTATCAATAGACTGCCCTCTGGGCAGGCTTTACACCTAGTATAAATATAATACAAAAGATCTCACTCTCCTCTAATGAATCATAACAATACATTTTACAGTTTAGAAGAATAGCTTAAGTTTAATGTATCACTAATAATTAGGAAATATCCACTTGACTAAAACACTTATTACATATTAATTTGTTTCAACTGCAAGTAATGATGTGAAAGAAACCAAATCAAAACCCAGGATCTAACACAACAAAACCTATTACTGAACATACAGAAGTCATGTAAACCTACTTGTGTAGTTGGATCCGCTCACAGGGGAACTCGGATACTGCTGGACACCAACTGTTACTACAGTAATTGTGTAATTAGTCCCAGATGTGAGGTTCTGAAGAGTGACATTTAATGTGTAACTGGAGACAGTCCAAGAGCCGGAAGAATTCCTATAAGTTATATTAAATGTCTTTGTCACATTGGCCATATTTACTGGCTCCGTCCAGGACAGGGAAATGCTGTTTGTTCCAATGTTGGTAAAGTTTAATGATTGTGGAGGAGTCGGAACTGTTCAAAAGAAATAAAATAAAAATTTATTTTTTTATAAATAATTTATGTTTAATAACTAACTCTGTATAAATAATCCAATAACAGTCGAGTTGACATGAGGTGCAGTATCTTCACCAAACAGTGCTGACCCATTGCTCCCCCATACTCACATGTTGCCTCTGTCACTGGACTCGCTGTCTGGTTACAGTTACCACTCACTGTCTGTATCACGATGGAGTATTGTCTGCCGGGCAGTAAGTTTGTGAAATTCACTTGTGTAGAATTAGTTGTGATTGTGTTATTGACGTCTCCAGTCAGAGTGACGGTGTAATTATCCACTTTCCCTGCTGCCTTTATCCAGGTCACAACAAGGAAACTCGTAGAACCATAATTATTCACCGAGATATTCTGAGCCAGAGCCGGGACTGAAAGAGAATACGAACAATCAAACAGAGATAAAATGTTGATACAACATTCATCATCAATAAGAAGATCACATCATTATTTTACTTAACGTTCTCCATTTGAAACATTCACATTTTAATTGATGTTTTTTATTTATGTGAATCTTTTGTTTTTATTTTAATTACGCTTTATTAATAGAGCAGAAGCAGATTCCTCAGCACTGTACATGGCACAGGGACAAAACATTAGAACACAAACACATCAGTGTAACACATATGTTCACACACAGATGTCTCATTAGGATTGGAGGACCCTGTTCCCAAGGGACAACATGGAGACAAGGACGGAAGTGCTTGGCCAGTGGTGGTTTATGCAGAGTGCAGGTTGAGGTAACATACTCGGGATATTCTGAGTTATTAGGACATTTGTTTGGAGGTTCGTCTGACGAGGTGGGTTTTCAGTGAATGCTTAAAAGGAGTAACTATTAGGGGACAGTCTTAGGGGACAGGGAAGGTGATTCCACAGAACTGGTCAGTGAAAGAAAAATCTTGATGTCTGGCACAAGGAGGGTCAGGACAGAAGCACAGAGATCGGGCACAGGGGCTATTTGCCCACCCCTCCCCCGCCCCAAGCTGTAATCCTATTAAAGGAGATACGCAGGATATTTGGACCCATGTTTCTCCGGTTCCATTTAACCCGCATGATTAACCCCTTAGTGACCGGGCGGTTTTACACAAATCCGTCCTTTAGGGACTGCTGCAGTTTTTACGTTTCTGCTCTGTTAGTGTTCAGGTCAAATTTGTCTCTTACTCGTTTATTCAACCCACACATATTATACACCGTTTTTCCCACCATTAAATGGACTTTCTAAAATTACCATTATTTCCATCATATCAAATAATTTACTATAAAAAAAATATGAAATATGATGAAAAAATGGTAAAACAATTTTTTTTCCTAATTTAATCCCCAAAATCTACAACCACCAAAAAAGACCCGGGCTAAATAGTTTTAAAATTTTGTCCTGAGAATAGAAATACCCAATTTTTATATTTTTTTGATTTTTAACCCCTTCACTGCTGAGCCAGTTCACCTATGTGCGCTGCGCTCATTCTGACCGTTTTGTGCTAATTATTTCTAGATGACAGCCTAGTTACTATTTAACTAAACCCCCCTGACAAAAAAATATTTAAAAAAAAAACAACTTTTTTTTATTATTTATTTTATTATTTTTTATTTATTTATTTATTTATCTATTTTAATTTTATTTTTACACCAAACATGGTCATGTTTGGTATCATTGGAAAGGCCATGATCAGGCCTTTCTAATGATGTCAAAATGGATCGGGAGATTAGGGGATCCAAAGGATCCCCCTATCTCCACATGGCAGCTAGAGGGTTAACTGGCTCACTGACATACTCACACATATGGTGAGGATGTCAGTGTGTGTGGGGTGACCTGGAGGCTTGGCTGACATCCAAGATGTCAACCCCCCTCCAGGTTTGAATCACGATTTGGTGCAGATATGCACCGAATCAGGATCCGGCAGTGAAACTGTTAATGCTGTACATCGCTGAAAAGGGGAGACTCTCCCCTTTCCAGCGGTGCAAATTGCATCACTGTACCTTAAACGGTTGGGGAGATAGAGGGCTCCAAATGAGCCCCCCTCCCTTTCCTGATTTCTCACTACCGGCGCTGCCCGATGACGTCATCACTCAGCGTGATGTTGTCATCGGATCGGCCGGCCCCCAGGAAATGCCAAGGCAAGCTTCAAGTTTGCCAAAGATGTCGTGGGAACCGGCGAGGAAAATGAGTATCAGCAGGAGTGAGGTCAGAAGCCCGTTGATGTACTATGTACGTCCGTGGGTCTAAGGAAGACCAGTGGGCAGGACGTACATAGTACGTCAGCGCTCATTAAGGAGTTAAATGAGATGTCATTGGAAAGGTTAGAGTCTGATCCAAACATGGCCATGTACAATGTACAACGAAAAATCTAAGAAATAATATGCAAGAGATAAAAATAGGTTTTTAAGACTTTTGATTAAAATTATGTATTTCCTTAAAAAATGCAGTAACAGGTTCTCCATATCTGAGTTTTTTTTGTTTAAAGGGTACTATGTTAAATATTAAACTACAAGGATTTGGATGATAATATGTGGGAAAATAATTGAAATCTGAATTCTAATTTACACATTTATGACATATTTTGACATATTTTGCCATCGGATTCTGATGCGACATGACATATACACATACAGGGGTAATTCAAAGAGATTCGAAAAGTCACCGCACGTTCGGTGACTTTTCTTTCTCTTCAATTCGGTTCCTTTTGCCGATCCCATTTCGGTGACCCTGCGGTGTATTCAGCAAACACCACAGGGTCCCCGAATTGCAGGGAAAGGTCGCCGCAAACCCGACGAAAATGAACCGCAAAACCCAGCGAATGCACGCCGACAACCCGCAAAAACATCTGGATTAACCTGCTGAAAACCACAGAAAAATCCGAGCAGGAGCCGATCACACGCAGCAAAGCCGCCGGAAAAAGCCGACAGCGCAGACGAGTGAAGTGAATAAATTAGGAAAACAGTTTGCATGAATGTGAAAGTGAAAAGCTGTTTGCAAAGAAACTACTGAGCGAAAATGTCTGAAATTTACATATGATCCAATGAATGATAATAAAGAGGGCTGTTACAGAAAAAAGAAGTAAACTTTAAAAAAAAAAAAAAATCGGACTTTTTAAAAAATAAAAAAAAATCCAGGAAAATGCTTAAAATATCCTAAAAAAATCTATAAATAAAGAGACTCTTTACTGCAGAATTTTATAATGAACGGTTTATCAGATATTGAAAAAAAACGGGAATAAACCTGAATAAACCTGCCGAATTAAACCACCGAATGGCAGGGCATTAGGGGAACCTTTCACTGCTGGTTTGTGTTCTCTGAATAGCCGAAGCAGTGCTTTTTCATGGGGATTTCACTGCCCTCGAACAGGCACCGAACAGGCACCGAATGTGCAGGCAATTCTCCAGGATTTGGCGAATTGCCTGCTCTCTGGATAGCCGAATGGCCAAGAAAGGTTGAAAAGGTTGAAAAAGGTTGAAAATCAGCGTTCGGTTCCCTTTCTCAAGCAATTCGGATCTGTTTGAATTACCCTGATAGTAATGATATATTTTGAAACCACTGAAAAAATGGAATACATTTTTCTGCGTCCTACAATAAAGCATGTCTATAAATATGGTTTACATGTCATGAGCAAAAATGGTAAAAATTAGCTGTGCGCACAGGAAGTGAAGTGGATCAGAAGTGAAGGAGTTAACTTCTACGGTTTGCATCTAACCTCTGGAATTGACTTGACAAGGCTATTTTCTGGATAGACTCACAATTTATACACCTCTGTAGTGTGTATTCTATCTGTACAAGACTTTGTGTGAGTATATCTGTGTATGTGTAAGTTTCACCTGAGCAGCAGGTGGACAGACCCTGTCCTGCATTGTTCTTGAGAGAGTGAGTGTGATGAGCATAGGCTGCGATTTAGAGCACTCTGCCTGAGACTGCAAACCAAACACCAACTCTGCCAAAATTGATAAGCTTGTGGCTGGATCCGCATCTGGACAGAAGGATAGGGGTAGATCATATGAAGATTGTAGAGGGCGTGATGAAGAGCGTTTCTAGTTCAGAGAGGACAGATAGTGGGTAGCATCTTAATAAAATGAATCCTGTGTGCTCGTTCTCATGGCAAATCTCATAGTTTAGTTTTCCACTGTAAAGTGACTGATTTCCCCTAATTTATACTTCATGAAAAGTAAAGGTGGTAACTAAAACCAAGCTAGCGGGTCTGTAGCAGTATAAATACTGCCGTACAGTAAGAAGGTTACCTCTCAGCCCCCGCAGATTTTTTTTGTGTTTTTACATCAGGTGTGACAGGAAATAAGGGTAATTAAATATGATCTGGATTAAAGAAGATTAATGAGTTAAGGAGGCGGGAGACTAAAGTGACAGGGAATGTGGGTGATAATTGTGAGTGGGTTGGGTAACGGACTTGGGCAAGTGCAATTAGGGGCTATAAAGGAAATGTGTGCAACATAGAAGAAGAGAAAAACAGCAATAAAACTCACAGTATGGTGTGGTGTGTATGAGCATATCACAGAGCTGCACAGCAATAAAACTCACAGTATGGTGTGGTGTGTATGAGCATATCACAGAGCTGCACAGCAATAACACTCACAGTTATGTGAGGTGTGTATGAGCGTATCCCAGAACTCCACGCAATAAAACTCTCAGTAATGTGCAGTGTGTATGAGTGTATCACAGAGCTCCACATCAATAAACCTCACAGTAATGTGCAGTGTGTATGAGCGTATCACAGAGCTCCACAGTAATAAAACTCACAGCAATCTGCGCTGTGTATGAGTGTATCAGAGTTCCACATCAATAAACCTCACAGTAATGTACAGTGTGTATGAGCGTCTCACAGAGCTCCACAGCAATAAAACTCACAGTAATGTGCAGTGTGTATGCGCGTATCACAGAGCGCCACAGTAGTAAAACTCACAGCAATCTGCGCTGTATATGAGCATCTCACAGAGCTCCACAGCAATAAACCTCACAATAATGTGCAGTGTGTATGAGCGTATCACAGAGCGCCACAGTAATAAAACTCACAGCAATCTGCGCTGTATATGAGCATCTCACAGAGCTCCACAGCAATAAAACTCACAGCAATGTGCAATGTGTATGAGTGTATCACAGAGCTCCACAGCAATAAAACTCACAGCAATGTGCAGTGTGTATGAGCATTTCACAGAGCTCCACAGCAATAAAACTCACAGTAATGTGTGGTGTGTATGAACATATCACAGAGCTCCACAGCATTAACACTCACAGTAATGTGAGGTGTGTATGAGCGTATCACAGAGCTCCACGCAATAAAACTCACAATAATGTGCAGTGTGTATGAGCATATCACAGAGCTCCACAGCAATAAAACTCACAGTAATGTGCGCTGTGTATGAGCATATCACAGAGCTCCACAGCAATAAAATGCACAGTAATGTGTGGTGTGTATCAGTGTATCACAGAGCTCCACAGCAATAAAACTCACAGTAATGTGCGGTGTGTAGGAGCGTATCACAGAGCTCAACAGCAATAAAACTGACAGTAAAGTACCAAAAATATTAAAAAAAATGAGTTTTCTAACCTTTTATGTTCCCATATATTAACCACTTCAATGCTAAGGACGCGCTCAGCGCGTCCTCAGCATTACCGCTGGTGTGCTGAGGACGCGCTGAGCGCGTCCTCAGCTTGGGGTCAGCGTTCGGCCGGGTTCCGGCCGATCGCTGGCCCCTCCGGTGCGGGCTGACATCCTGGATGTCAGCCCGGCATCCGGACCACCAGCCGCCATTATTAGGTGTCATCGCGGGGGCGCGATGACACCTAATTCAGGCGCCCCCCCCGCATGTGCGGAGGAGGCGCCTGAAAGGGAGGGGGGGAGGTCCTTCGGACCTCTCTCCCTCCCGATCGGCGGCGCACAGGGGCTTAACCCAGGCATCATTTGGAAGGGCACAGCCTGCCCTTCCAAATGATGCCTGGCATTAACCCCTGGGGAGCTGGATCGCAAATCGGCGCTGAAAAGCGCCGATTCGCGATCCTTCCCGGGAGCTGGCCGACATCTTGGATGTCGGCCAAGCTTCCGGGAACTCCCCCAGAGGACTGGCGTCATCGTGCGCAGCACGATGACGCCAGTCCTAGCGTTAACCCCTAACTGCCACCAAGTGTGGAGATAGGGAGTTCCAATGAACTCCCTATCTCCCGATCCGTGGCAGCTAGGGGTTAAATTTTGATATCGTTGGATCGGCCAGAGCATGGCCGTTCCAACGATATCAAACATGAAAGTTAAAAAATTTGTAAAAAAAAAAAAAAATTAAAAATAAAAATAAAAAAAATTAAAAAAAAATTAAAAAAAAAAAAATAAACACATTTTTTTTATTTTTTTTGGTTTGTTAGTGTAGCAATATTGTTCCCATTTCAATTATAATGTGAACAATGATGCTGCACTAACGATTTTTGTATGCGGTGCGTTTGTTAAAAATAGTGTAATTTTCCCCAAAAAAAAATGTAACGAGACCCCATCTCTAATTTTTTTAACAAGCGCACCCCATACAAAATATAACCGCAATTGCTCGCATGTTAAAATGTGGAAAAAAACACTTTACACATTGTAAATTATTAAAAATTCATATTTTATTGCATTTTTTGTTATAATATACAGACATGACATAACGTATACATATAATAATGACATATTATGAATCTACCGAGTCTGACGGAAAGAACGATATATAATATGTCTGGGTCATATACTAAAATAAGCCTTAAAAACACGTTTAAACATGATGCGCAAAACAGGTAAAAAATGACCTCAGCACAGGGGCGGGAAAAGCCTCAGCAGCGAAAGGGTTAACAGCATAAATATTAATTTACCCTCACCTGTGCAGGTTGTATATGAGACAGATACACTTTCAGTGACAGTATCAGCCGCTCGTGTAAACACAGTGAATGTATATGTTTCTCCGGCCGTCAGATCAGTTACAACAGATTGATTTGTTGCAGTTGTTTGGTTTTTCAGTGTTACAGATGAGGAGTTTGCTGTTTGCACTCTGTAGGTATAATCACTCTTATACTCATCAGGATGATCCCAAATCAAGGAAACAGAATCTGACGTCACGTTACTGGATCTGAGCTGCTTCACCGGCAGTGGTTCTACAGATGAGAAATAAAATACATTAGGTTTCACTCTAAAAATTACTTCTTTACCTCAACAGATTTTAAATAAACTGCATATGGAATTCCAAATTAATATGTAAATAAATAAATGTATCACAAATGTTATCAATCTCATCTAATGAAACAGAACAATTTATTCTACAGAGTTTAGAAAGAAACTGTGGGCTATTTTACAATCCTAGCGTTAAAACGCAGGCGCAAGGAAGGAAAAACTGCTCCTGCAGTTTTCCCCCTTGCGCCCACGTTTTAACGCTGGATTACAATGCAGGCACAAAAAATGCTGCCTGCATTGCTTGCGGGTGTTAACCCCTGGGATGGAGTCCATAGGACTCCATTGAGTTTCCCCTGCCGGTCACATGACCAGCTGCATCTCGCCTCGCGAGATCCGGCCGGTCGGCGTAGTGATACTGAGGGAGAGACTGGGGGGACTTTTTCCCCCAGTCTTTCCCTGCTCCCGCCGGATGGAGGAGGCGGTTGGAGCCGAGGTCCTCGCGGCGCGCGACAAAGGGTGAGTATGCGATTCATTTTTTTGTTTTTTAGGCTGGTGTTAACGGATTCTGCAGAAGCGGAATCCGTTAACACCAAGTCCTGGCTCTGGTTAACTTTTTGCTAACCACAGCCGGACGTTAATCAGCGCTGGGACTTTGTAATCCTAGTGCTGATTAACATAACACTTTGCGCTCACCATGTTGGGCCATATTACAGTCTTTGCATTAAAATGCTTGCACAACGCGGGAATTTGTGTGCCAAGCGTTAAACGTTAATGTGCGTAAATCAACGCTGGTGTTACAATCCTCTTCCCTTTTTTCATCCGTCGAGCAATAACGCGCGTAAAACGGACGTGCACAAATGCGCGAGCAGTACCGTTGCGCACAGAAATTGGTGTGCGAACTGTTTTTTCATGTGATTCAGCCAATCAGAATTAAGAACCACAGTTATCTCCCGTTATGTTTTAGCGCCTGTCAAAGTAAATCTGAGTATATATGATGCAGCAATAATAAAAACACACACAACTTCTCCATTTTATTGGTTGGGTATGTGTAGAATGTGTAACTATACTCTGCTGCATTATTTTTTTTGGGCTGGTGTATTTGGTTTCGGCTAGAACGTTCAGATTTTCCATTAACACCAGCTTTTAGGAGTCGCTAAAATTATGCGCGCAACGGCTATGCGTTAAATCCTGCGCATAGATTGTAATACCATCCGCGTAGCAGCGTTCATTCGCGTTTGCGCTCACAATGTTAAGTATAGGACACGCGCAGTAAAGTACGCTTGCGCAGGGTTCGCGCAGGTTCCCCCGCGGTAGACGAATTCGTGTGTTTGTTGCGCTGGCATTGTAATACGACGTTCAGCGCAAAGGGTTTGACCCCTCACGTTAATGCGTTTTCGCGCCGGCGCAAACGTTTCATGAAGATTGTAATAGGGCCCGTTAAGTATAGGGAGCACAAAGTACAGTAACCTCGCGTTGAAAATCGCAAGGTACCAAACGCAAACTAGACTTGTGCACTGATTTTTTTTTCGGTTCGATTCGGTTCGGTTCGTTCGTATTTTGTAAATTTTCGTTTCGTCTCGTTTCGGCCAATTTCCGTTTCGTTTCGTAAATTTGTTCAGATCTGCTGTTTTCGGATCTGAAAATTTTCGTAAAATTCGAATCCGAATGCACGAATCGGGAAATTTTGTGAAAATTCCGAAATTCCGAAACCCGAAACGCACCTCCCTAACGCAAACGGGTTACTTAACCCATTTGTGTTTGGATCGTAATATGCGGTAGACACCACAGCTAACGTTAATGCTCACGCAAGTGAGCGTTAACGTTAACGTCATTAACGTTAACGTCAGGAATGTAATGTGGCCCTATGTGTTTATTGTATCACTAATAAGAAAGAAATATCCACTTGAATAAAACACATACAACATACGGCATATGTTAATTTGTTTCATTTTCAGGCAATGCTTTAAGAGAAAAATATTCTATAATAAAAGGTATAATACTAAAAAGAGTCTATTTATATCTGATTGCAATAGTGATACTTTTAAAAAATGTCGCTAGTCTTGGTAGAGGCGCTAAAAGGACTTCCAAAAAGTACACCCACTACATGGTAGAAGGAGAATACCAGGCAGTGCAGAAAATGTGTGTGCTGTTTAAATTAAAGTGATTCCAGTGTATAAAATGATTTTGGTGCATAGATATTATATCAGTTTAAACTTCCAGATAATCAGGGTTATTCAGAGAGAGGTGAAACTCAGGAGAAAGACTGGTGAAACGAAAATTCTAGGTCAGAATAGCCAAACCAGAAAAATTCTCCCATTTATCTCACTTTCCAAATCGACTATTTAGTCTAGATTGTTCATTCTCCTGGCAATTTTCCTGGTTTTCGCCGCTCTCTGAATAACCCTGAATATTACAACAAACAGTGATAAGCACAAAAAAACAAACTGAATCAATTCAACCTCCAAACACACATTACTGCAGTTTACATTGTATTAAATATTTGTGAAAGTGGTTGCAGCAACATGATGGTGCGTATAAAAGGTAACATAGATACTTATAATATATAAAGGAACATGTTTCATTTGAAATTGAGACTTTCCTCGAACGGGAAATAAAGAACAGAAACAAAAAACATCTCTAATTTTTTTGGAATTTCAGGATAATCTTGTATATAGAGAACAGAAAGGTAATCAACTCACATATTCATGAGTCTAAGGAATAAATTGGCTCAAGTTTGTCAAGTTGTGGTCGTTGGTGTAGGGTGACCTATTCCCTTTAGTGGGCTTACTCAGGTCAGCACTCAGGAATTTACAAGAAAACACAACAGATACACCATAAGTGACTCCAGTAATGAAGGCATATGCTCCATATACCCCGGCGATGCCATCTGTTCTATGAGATAGGGGGTACTTTCAAAAGACGTTATCGCCCAATGTGGCAAAGAGAAGTGAAGGGACTATAGTTATGTGCAAGCAAACTATAGTTATTGGAGCCATAAATAAAAGATATAATAATTAATAAAAACAGATAAAATAACAAATAAAAAAGGATATAAAACAGGATAATAAGCTGATACGCATTTCATCCTTTAAAAGAGCTTCCTCCGTCAGCATAATGATGAAATGTTCACTTGCTCTTTATATAGTATAATGCTGCAACAATGTCCTCTTCGTGTTTGTGTTTTCTTTTGGGGCAGTGGTCCTCGATAATGATGTGCATCTTGGGCCTCCATTCACACACATGTCCAATGCATGCCCAATGTGTCCACTCTTGCATGCTCAGTACCGTTAAAGGAAAATATGTCTTGTTCCATAAAGTTCCACTAAACTGTGTGTGGTCAGAATAGTCTGCCCTGATTGGTGGCTCTTTGCACATGCCTACTAATGTTGTTTACATTTCATAGTGTTCTACCATAAATACTGAAGTTTACATTACTGTTTTCTTTATACATGCCCTTAATAATATGTTCCCTCATGGTTTAAATATATACTTTGGTTTATGCTATTTTATTAATGAACAAAACATAAAAATCTTCTAAGAGCCCAAACATGACCTTAAAATGGGTAGCATTTTATTTTTTCATTGTGTTACACTCAAGTGTATCACCTCACCGACTCATGATTCACCCATCCCCCCCCTTTCCTACATGTTTCCATTTTATGCACTTTAATTATTTGACATGATACACACATTTTTTGCACTGTCTGGTATTTTTTCCTTGTAATGATATGAGAGAAACCAGCTCAGAATACAGAATCCAACATAACAAAACAATTAATTGTACCAGCTGGGTGGAGTAGAGGTAACATCACAGCTCTATAACCGTGGAGACTTTGGAGACACAGGTTTGAATCCTGGCAAGAGCACCTCTCTAGTAAGTGTCCTTGGGCAAGACACCTAACGGTACATACTCGCCACCCAGGACATACTTGAAAACGAGAGAAATCTCAATGTATCCTTCCTGGTAAAATCCTTTCTCAAAAATAAATTATTACAGCAGAAAACACATAAACTTACTTGTGTAGTTGGATTGGCTCACAGGGGAACTCTGACACGGCAGGGCTCCAACTGTTACTACAGTAATTGTGTAATTAGTCCCAGATGTGAGGTTCTGAAGAGTGACATTTAATGTGTTACTGGAGACAGTCCAAGGGCCGGAAGAATTCATATAAGTTATATTAAATGTCTTTGTCACATCGGTCATATTTACTGGCTCTGTCCAGGACAGGGAAATGCTGTTTGTTCCAATGTTGGTAACATTTAAGGATTGTGGAGTAGTCAGATCTGTTCAAAATAATTAAAACCATAATTAGTTTTATATATCAGCACTTTAACAACTAACATTCTATAAATAATCCAATAACAAATGAGTTGACGTGAGGTGCAGTATCTTCCAATGATCAAATCTTTCTGTACTACTGACCCATTGCTCCCCCCCATACTCACATGTTGCCTCTGTCACTGGACTCGCTGTCTGGTTACAGTTACCACTCACTGTCTGTATCACGATGGAGTATTGTCTGCTGGGCATTCGATTCTGCGTTTGTTGTCACTGTAGTTTGTATGGGAGATCTGGGACGATCCCGCCATAAAACAGGATAAGTAAATGAAGAACAGCCATAGCTTCAAGAACTTATGTAAGAACAACACTGGTAGCCATAGTTTGTCCGAACGTCCCCTGCCGGTGTTGATTTTGCCCCTCTCTGGATCACCGCTGTACACCGTAGTTGCCACAATGACAAAGGTGTGTTTTAAATAACCCTCATCATTGTTACATTTTTTGCTGGCTTAATAGTCAGCATAATTACCAAAGCCACCAGAGTGTCATTAACAAAACAGAATTCTTGTGACTTTCTCTGTTATCTATGTCACAACAACTTTGCATTATGATATAAACACTACCACATTTCCACCACAGACATATTTCTGCAAATTAATTTAAAGGGCCGCTACCACCAAAGTAGTAAATAGTATCTTTACATCACTTGCTCCTCACTGTGAGGCATTGGGCATATAATGGACTCTATGGTTCAGCTCTTCAGAAAACCGACTCGTAAGGATTGCATGTGTGTGGGATGTATGCAAGTGACACAGTCAGGGGGTAATATTTAATGTTGGAAACCCACTATAAGATCTCACTCAGATGCCATTTCTTATCTTGGGTAGAATAGACATCACGATAGATCCCTTGCAGCCTTGTCTAAACATTCCCTCCTCCACCCCATTGCCTCTTCTGCCTATTCACTACTTCTGTATCCTATACCACAGCTGTAAAGTGAGACTCATCATTAGATTTTGGTAAAATTTGCCATATAGGAGATAAAAACCTAATTTTATTTAAAATTTTACATGCAATTACTTCAGACAAAGATAAAAAGAGCAGCAGCAGCATGGTTTATAAAGTATTTTATAATGTGTTTATAAGGTGTTTAATAATGTGATTATAAAGTGTTTTATAAGAGATCCGAATTGCTGGAGAAAGGGAACCGAACGCTGAAAATCAGCGTTCAGTTACCTTTCTTGGCCATTCGGCTATCCAGAGAGCAGGCAATTCGCCAAATCCTGGCGAATTGCCTGCACATACGGTTCCTGTTCGGAGCCTGTTCGAGGGCAGTGAAATCCCCATAAAAAAGCACTGCTTCGGCTATTCAGAGAACACAAACCAGCAGTGAAAGGTTGCTGAATTGCCCTGCTATTCGGTGGTTTAATTCAACAGGTTTATTCAGGAGAATCCCATAGGCTTCAATGTTAAAAATATTCCTGTTTTAATTAAATATCTAATAATCCGTACATTATAAAATTCTGCAATAAAAAGTCTCTTAACCACTTCAATGCGGAGGACGCGCTCAGCGCGTCCTCCGCATTACTGCTGGTATGCGGAGGACGCGCTGAGCGCGTCCTCCCTTTGGGGTCAGCGTTCAGCCGGGTTCCGATGACGCCAGTCCTAGAGTTAACCCCTAACTGCCACCAACGGTGGAGATAGGGAGTTCCAATGAACTCCCTATCTCCCGATCCGTGGCAGCTAGGGGTTAATGTTTGGTATGGTTGGATCGGCCAGAGCATGGCCGTTCCAACGATACCAAACTCGAATGTGAAAAAAGTTTTTTAGAAAAAATTAAAATTAAAAATAAAAATATATTTAAAAACAAAATTATAAAAAAAAAAGGAAACATTTTTTTTTCTTTTTTTTGGTTCGTTAATGCAGCAATATTGTTCCCATTTCAATTATAATGTGAACAATGATGCTGCACTAACGATTTTTGTATGTGGTGCGTTTGTTAAAAATCGCGTAATTTTCCCCAAAAAAAAATGTAACGAGACCCCATCTCTAATTTTTTTAACAAGCGCACCCCATACAAAATATAACCGCAATTGCTCGCATGTTAAAATGTGAAAAAAACACTTTACACGTTGTAAATTATTGAAAATACATATTTTATTGCATTTTTTGTTATAATATACAGACATGACATAACGTATACTTATAATAATGACATATTATGAATCTACCGAGTCTGACGGAAAGAACGATATATAATATGTCTGGGTAATATACTAAAATAAGCCTTCAAAACACGTTTAAACATGATGAGCAAAACCGGTAAAAATGACCTCAGCACAGAGATGTGAAAAGCCTCAGCAGCGAAAGGGTTAATCTTTAGATTTTTTAGGACCTTTTAGGCATTTTTGGGGATTTTTTTGCATACATTTTTTTCCGTTTTTTTTTTTTAAATCGTGTTTTCTTTATTCTGTAACAGCCCTTTTAATTATCATTCATTGGATCGTATATGTAAATTCCAGGCATTTTCATTCTGTAGTTTCTTTGCAAACAGCGTTTCACTTTTTAAACATTCAAGCGTACTGTTTTTTTTTTTTACTCCATTCGCCTGCGGTGTCGGGTTTTTCTGGCGGCTGCTCTGCGCTGTGATTGGCAGCTGCTCGGGTTTCTCCGCCGTGTTCGGTGGGGTTAATCCAGATGTTTTTGCGGGTTTCGGTGTGCGTTCACCCTCGTTTTGCGGTGAGTGTTCGGCGGGTTTGCAGGCCTCTTTTCCATGCATTACGGCGGCCCTGTGGTGCTTGCTGAATACACCGCAGGGTCGCCAAAATGGGATCGCCAAATCGCATCGAATTGAAGAGAACAAAAAGTCACTGAACGTGCGGTGGCTTTTCGATTGTCTTTGAATAACCTTGTATGTGTTTATAATATGTTTGTTTGTAATGCACAAATTAAAAAAAAAATCAATAAATAAAAATGCTTTTTGCTGTGGATGAAAAGAATAAACGATTGATTTTTTTTTTTTACAATGAATCTTATGGGCTTCGCTTGTCAAAATGAATCATTTCTCTATGGGATAATTCCACTGCTACTGCACGGCGGTTTCACTGTACAATTCATCGTTTTTCATGTAAATTGTACCAGACCATCCCGACTTTGTCTGTCAAATCCCATTCAAATTGGTAAGATCGCTAGTGTGATGTAGTCGTAAAAAATCGTCTGAAGTCGTCCAATGGAAGTCGGGACAGTGAACAAGGGCTGAATCTTCTGCATGTTTTGGAATTGGTTGGACGGTGATGAACAACGACAAGCAATCGCACCATGGCACAAATATGGACCCAGTGGACAGGCAGCCTTGAGCTCAATGTGCAAACAACATTGTTACAATGTTTCCATATTAGGCATAAGTCTACTTTCCCTTATTAAATAGTTTTTATAGTGAAATATGGCAGCCTGTATGAACAGAACTCGTGCTCTGATCAGCACATGCAATCAATCAGTGCTATAGAAGGTTAGTTGCTGGCACAGGGTAGTGTTGACATGTGCAGGGCTGCCATATTAAATCTTGGGGGCCATTACTGAACCACTGTTCGAGGCCCCTCTTCCCTCAGCTGACCATTTTAGTAAACTAATTAAAATACCTTTCCCTTTTCTCCCTCTCTTGGTTTCTGTATCCCCTTCCACCTTTATTATTATCTTACTTTTATTAAACAATAAAATTGCATATTTAAAATAATAATAAATAGATTAAACATTTTGCTTCCTCTTCTGCTTTCCTGATGTCACAGGAAATGCGCTGATTTCATGGTGGCTCAGAAAAACGACAAAGCGTGGTGGGTGAATTTTTGATCTCCACCTCTCACTGGCGCAGACCATACTAATCGCTCGCTCAGTGAGGCGTCAAAGTGCTCTTACTGGCACCAGTTGCTGCGGTCAACTGGGAAATTTCTTGCTAGCAGGTGTGCCAGTCCTGGGTGACATGGAGGGTCACTTAGAAAATCTGCACAGGGTTTGACAAGATCCAAGGCCCCCTGGAGCCACGGGGCCCCTGAACATATTATGGGCTGTCACTCCAATGATGTCAGTCCTGGACTTGTGCATGGATTAGCTGTGTGATGATTAAGAAGTGAGTTACAATGTATCTTTAACCTCTTTGCAGAATAAGACATATTACTGCTCATCAGTATCACCCTTTAAATGTATCTAAAAATGATTTACCTTTTGTGATGTTAACACAGCAGCTTTGTGAAGAGTTTCCATAACAGAGTTTATATTGTGTGCCGTCCACTAAAGTAACACCAGACACGTTACCAGATGATGAGATCGCGGTGCCATTTAATGCTGTAATATTCTGCAGAGTAAAGTTGCTGGGCAGCCCAGTGACATCACTCAGGTTACTGCTGGAGCTGCACTGAGACACATCTATAGCAGTGACGTGCGGTGAGGTTAGTGGCTGGTGAGGCACTGGCTAGTATCAGAGCCAGATATACACGGGTTACGTAGTATCAGGTTCCGTGCTCCCCAGGATCTGGCTGCTCTCAGTACTCCCCAGGAACTGTCTGTTCAGGGCACCCCACATTTTGGCTGCTATCAGTGCTTACTAGGATCTGGCTGTTCAGTGCTCGCCACGATCTGACAGCTTTCTGTGCTGCCAGGATCTGTGTCGGCCTCCAGACAGGCAGCCTAGTGTGACACTGAGGCCACGCCCAACCACAGCCCGTGCCCACTGATTGTCCTGCGCCAATCAATGCATGGGAGGCATGCCTCCCATACAGGTGTTTTTTTGAATGGCTTGGACCAATAGTGCTTTTCTATTGGTCCAAGCTATTTCATTGCTCTTCCAGTGCCTCCGAGGCACTTGGAGAGCAATGTTCAGGAAGTGGCCAGTGCTCAGATGTCTTTTCATTGAATACACGCGCCGCACTGCACACTTCTTGGCAGCCTACGCGATTTGCAGAGCGTCCTGCTATGCAAATTGCATAGGCTCAGCCAGACTGCTGAAGGGGGGAAAAAAATGCAGCGGAGAATGGACAGAGCTGACGGGGAAACGCGAGCAGGTGAGTTTGACTGTACAACTTCAGCCCTTAATGGCAGGTGAGGCTCTGCCTCACCTGCCGCCCCTGACCGCACGTCCCTGATCTATAGGTAAAGAAAGGAGCAGTTAGAAGATATCAATGCAGAGGCATATTAAGGCTGGGTGCTGTCTTGGGCATTCAACTTCCCCCACCCTCCCGATATAATATTAATATGAACATGAGCATAAACATCTAGGGGCAATATTACAAAGTTGGTGTTAACTTAACCAGAGCTGTTGTTAACTTTACAGCTCCATAGGCTACAATGGCTCTGGTAAATTAACAACAGGTCTGGTTAAGTTAGCACCAGCTTTGTAATATTGCCCCTAGATTGCAAGTTCCTGCGGGAATAGGTCCCTCACGTCCTCCTGTATCCGTTGGCAGAAATACTGACTAGGGATGAGCATTCGGTTCGGATCAGTTAGAAGTTTGATTCGAACATTGCCCGTACGGCCCGTTCGGTGAACTTCAAACTTTTCTGGTCGTTCGCAAAAAGTTTTAAAAAAAATAATATTTTGAATTTGTTTAAAAAAATGCTTAAAAAATCTTAAAAAACTCAAAAAATAAAGAGACTCTTTACTGCAGAATATTATAAGCAATGGTTTATTAGATATTGAATTAAAACGAGAATATTTTTAACATTGAAGCCTATGGGATAAAACAATTGTGTTGCTAAAACATCAGGCAGATGAGGCCCTCTAATCAGGCACTGTAGAGGGCAGCCAGCCGGGGCCTCCCAAGGATCCCTTGAGGAGCATGCGGCCGCCGGATGACAGAGCTGCGACTGCAGGCTAGCCGGCCGGGTGCATGTGGCAGAGAGGGAGAGACGGCGCAGGGAGGGAGCCACTGCACCTGCAGCCACGGCAGACCCCCCCACAACCAGGATCCAGGGAACCTCCACTGACTGACCACCAGGCTATGGTAAGGTGACACATTTCTAAAAAAAATAAGATCCGAGGACATTTTTAAATGTCCCAAGGAACATAAAATAAAACTTTTTTTTTTTTTTCTTTCTAATACTCACCTGATTCCTGGAGCCACCAACAAGCGCAGCCTCCCGTCTCCCACGCTGTTAGACACTGCATACACTGGCGCTGTGTGAAGCTTCTGAGTAGATACGCTGTTAGTGTAGAGGGAGCGATGCAAAATGCGCAGCTGGCTTCCTCACTACACTAATAGCGTATCTTCTCAGAAGTATACTTGTTACTGACCCTGCTTGTTCTGAGGACCCGATCTGTTGCCGGCTTTGCCTGCCATTTGACTATTCTCTCTGTGTACTCCCTGCCTGTTCTGTTTGCCTCCTGTTGCTACTGGTGTGCGCTGATTCTCTCCATATACAGTAGCGCAGTACAAGTGCCTAAACTAGGGTTCCCACCTGTCCGGTATTGACCCGGACCGTCCGAGTTTGGAGTCATGTGTCCGAGTTTGACACGCTCTGCCACCTGGACACATGACTCCGAGCCTCGGAGAGGTTATACTTACTTTCCTGCGTTCCCCCATGGCCCCACGGTCTTCTCCTCCCGTCTGTTGTTTCAGCTTGAAGAGGGATTGGATGGTCCACATCATCACGTGTCATCCTCTCCGCCTCCTCTGAGCTGCTGTCAAGTCGCGCAGGCGCAACGGGCTCAAGCGCTCACGTGACAATGACGTTCACGTGGTTGCTCGTGCAGCTCCTACTCCTCCCGGCTGGCAGTGACGTGCTGCTTCGTGCGTGGTCTCGCTCTCGCTCTCATCAATCTAGCCAGGCCAGCAGCTGCTCTCCACCCACTGACTCTCACACTCTGACGCTGCTGGTCAACTCAAGCAGGTTCTGAGCCTCTGACTGAGACGCTGACAGGACGGTGAGTAGCAGAGTAGTCTACTCAGTCTAAGCCCATATACCAGTCTGCCTGCCAGTGCTATACTACCATCATTGTGCCATAAACCCATAAGAGTGTGCCATAGCAGTGTGCCAGCCTTTCCAGTCTGCCATGCATAATAACAATGTGTGCCATAACAGTGTGCCAGCCATACCAGTCTGCCATGCATAATACCAGTGTGTGCCACTGCCATAACAGATGTATGATTAAGACCTCAGGCTCGAAACGTCACAGATTTTTCTAAGGGCTGCTGTTCCCTTAATAAACTGATTGGCACTTCTTACCCACTGGAGGTCTATCCCCGTCTTTTGTTCAGCTGATCCAGGGGGCTGGTGGCGTCCCCATCCGATAGAAACCTCGTGGAGACGGTTGGTGAATTGGGTCTCCCACTGAGCTGTGTTCGTGGTGCTTTGACACTGCCATAACAGTGTCCCAGCCATACCAGTCTACCATGCATAATACCAATGTGTACCATAACAGTGTGCCAGCCATACCAGTCTGCCATGCATAATACCATTGTGTGCCATACCAGTCTGCAAGCCATACCAGTCTGCCATGCATAATACCAGTGTGTGCCATAGCAGTGTGCCAGCCATACCAGTCTGCCATGCATAATACCAGTGTGTGCCATACTAGTCTGCCATGCATAATACTAGTGTGTGCCATACTAGTCTGCCATGCATAAAACCAGTGTGTGCCATACCAGTGTGCCAGCCATACCAGTCTGCCATGCATTATACCAGTGTGTGCCATACCAGTGTGCCAGCCATACTAGTCTGCCATGCATAATACCAGTGTGCCATGCATAATGCCAGTGCGCCATGCATAATGATAGCCTGCCATACTACCAGCCTGACATGCATACCACGTGCCATATTATATACACATAATGTAAATATACGCATAATGTATACGCTACTAAAAAAATGGCCGCCCAAGCCAAACACTAGAGTGTTCGGGTTTGGCTTGAAGAAAAGGTGGCAACCCTAGCCTAAATGTTGCTGACCCGGTTTTGTTATAACAACTACTCTAGCTCTGTGCCCCTGTCTGGTATATTACGCTGCTTGTTACTGCTGGTGCGCTTCCATCCTGCCATATACTAAAGCACAGTACAAACATATATTGATCTCAGTCTGTGGTGTATATTGTTGGTGCTGTCTCCCTGGCCTGTGTGGCTGCTAGAGGTTAGGTTTAGTGGTCCCGAGTCCCGACCATCCTAAGGATCGGAGAGTTATAGGTCTGTTACCAGGGATCCTACCAGGTCTGTCCTGGGGAATCGTTACAAATATGCAGTGAACGCCGCAGCAAATGTTAATGCTCATGCAATTTTAATGCACCTGTTGTTACTTTCATCCAAAGCCCTGCATAAGTTTAACCATAATTTAGCCAAAAAATCACTAAACTTGTTCTGCGTATCCTAAAACGTCTCCTCTTCTCATACAGGCTGCCGCCCCAAGCAGTTGTTTTGGAATAGATTAAAGGAAAACCATTTACCATCATTTGAAATGTCATTTTTTTCTTTTTAAATGTTCTATACATCCTAGAAATCTGTCACTTCACGGGCAGGTTATGGGGACCTCCTAGGCACGATATTTGAAGGAATTTTTAATTTTTTATTCTTAACCCTTATTTCATGGAAAAATCACTGTTCCTTTAAAAACTTTTTTTTTTAACTTTTTTCCTTGTTTCCTGTGCCCCAGGACACTACCCGGACCCCCATACACCTTTTATGGCAAATATCTTGCATATATGCCGTCTTGGAGGGCACTCTAAAATTCGAACGTTTGAGTCCCATTGACTTACATTGAGTTTAGATCGCGTTCGAGCTCAAACTCGAACTTTTGAAATTGTTTGAGTTCGAAGTCGAACCGAACATGGAGGCGTTCGGCTCATCCCTAAAACTGACCGGTTTCCTTTATGTATTGTAGAATTGTCCTGTCTTTACCCATTGCACCTTGTACAGCGCTGCGGAATGTGTTGGCGCTTAATAAATAATAATAATAAACAGCACTTTAAGGCAAACATTCAAAGCCTATAGGGGACATTCATGGCAATAAAAACGTGGTTTACCAAACTAAACGCAAAGGGCTCTATTCCTTAGTTGATGATAAAATGCAGACGTTGAGCAGGATAATGTGCACCGACAGATCTTCCCTTACCATATCAACTTTAACATCGTATTTCGAGGTAGGTGCTTCCTCATCCCAGAATGAAGCGCAAAGCTGGCAGAAAGCAGTGAGGTGAGAGGTGAGTATGAGATTTAATGGGGGGGGGGGGATAGGAGAGTGTCTTAAGTGGTTTTGCATTTGCAGAATCATTTAACACCAGCTTTAAGGAGTCAGTATTTCACCTTGGAATACCATCTCCTCTGTGGAAGCGCAGGTGACTTTGGAATAGCCTGCGCTTCCATGAGGAGGTTACAATTAACTTCTCCCATAATAAGTACAGGAGACGCTAAGGTACAGTAACCTCGCGCAGGGAAACGCTATATCCAAGCCGCAAGCCCAACTTGTGTCTCGAATGGAATGGTGCTTCCTGTTGATAAACTAACTTCAGTGTATGTTCAGGGTATGTGTAATGTTATGCGTAAGGATTCCTGTAGTTAGTTTATCAACAACAAGGGAATATTTGCCCAAAGTGTTTTAATCCCAGACATTCCAGATGGTGTCACGGCCTATCGGGGCCTTTTATATCATTAAAAATGTCATTTAGAACAAGAGGAAAGCATCTTTATTTCTACCAGCCTTTATTATAGTTTACAGACTCATGGCGGGGTATTATTGCTTTGCAGCTCTGTTATACACTCACGCAGCCCAGATACATTGGACTTGTAATAGTAAGGACATTGTGAATAACATGCAGCCCACCCAACCTGTTGCTCTTGGTCCATGCCTAGTATACCTATGCAGGAATACACATTTATATCAATGCCAGAGTACAACCTAGATACAATATACATTACAGTCTTCAAAATTTTAATTCTGAAGGTAGTAGCCTGGCTGATATTAGTTACTCGCCACTTCTGATCAAAAGTGGTCAATGACAAATACCAAATACTAAGGGCCATATTTTCACTAGCCTTGCTTAAATTATCACTCTACCTAGGCGGGCTGGCGAGTGGAAATTTTGAGCCCTGCATTATAATGACCGCTTGTTTCCTGATTATTACGGCACTGTATCTGTTTATGTATTTCAGCAGATGCCGCCTGAACAAATATTATACTAAAAAATGCCACATTTACGCCTTCTTCACTTCCCTGTAAAACATTCCTCCTTAAAGAGAGTCAGGGGGAGGCGAGCAGTTTATTTATTATGTTGTTGCTATATTTTTTTAGTTATGTTAGTATATAACAGACCATAACATCTTTTGGAGAGGGTGTATGTGTTACTGTATTTTTGCCATCAGGTGGCAGCACAAAATTTATCAGAAAATGTTCATTTGTTCATGTTCAGAAAAAATAACATCACTTACTTTCGCATGAGCCTTGTACCTGAAAAAAAAAAGGGAAAACAGAGTTAGGAGAATGTTTGTTTTATTTTTAAATTTTAGATGGTCATTTGACTCTGGCCTTTCACATGACAACTCACTTGACCTTGAGAGGCATACTGTCACGTTCTCGCTGGCACTCAAACCAGATCAGAGTGGTTTGGATCCTTATGGACAGATTTCTAGAATACGTGGTTTGATAGCAGTAGGAACTGCAACCCCTAGCACTCCCAGCCAGGGAGGAGATACAGAATACTATATACCACTCAGCATCAAATGGTTTCGTGACCAAGTGTTTACTGAGTGAAAGCACTTTAACTATACACAGACAGGTATGGTGTATTGAGACATGAATATACTTGTACTTGATAACAATGAATGAGTATGAATTGAATTCAGCAACCTGCGGGGCAGGTCTACAATCAGAGACAATGCATTTAGATCTGCATAGACTTGGCAGTTAACAGGTAGTTTTGGAGGTTAGTGAGTTTAGCAACCTGCAGGACAGACCCACAATTGGAGACAATGCGTTTAGATCTGTACATAGACTTGGTGGCACTTAACAGGTAGCTTGAGGGGTTGGTGAATTTAGCAACCTGCAGGGCAGACCCACAATCGGAGACAATGCGTTTAGATCTGTACATAGACTTGGCACTTAACAGGTAGCTTGAGAGTTTGGTGAGTTTAGCAACCTGATGGGCAGACCCCCAAACAGAAATCATGCAGTATAAATAATGCATACAACCTGTGATCACAGCATACAACATACACACACAAAGGGATAAGCATAAGAATGGTCAATTGGCAGTCCGGGTCAGAAACACAAGCAAGGTCCTTGTAATAGCAAAGTTGGCAACTGGGCAAAAGTCTCACTGAAACAGAACACTGCAATCAGCTGGCGATGCGGGAAAATAACTCCACGTCAGGACGATGAGCAGAGTCTCGCGCCCTGTACTTAAGGCCGGCGGCTCCGCATCATCACGCCAAGTCCCACCCCTTCAGACGCCGATCGTCCAGTTTATAAGCGTGGCACCCGACCAGCCAGTGGTGCCGCCGGGCGCCCAGACCCCCCAGGCAGCACCGTGGGGGCTGAAGACGTGACACATACAGCTTACTCACCCGCTATCAAAGTTTGGGAATTTTTTGGAGGGTTTATTTTTTATGTGTTAAGTGATTTTGGAAAAGCCAAATCACACCGATACATCTGACTGCGAGGTTGAAATAGTGATTTAAGCCATTTAGCTAATGGTAACCTAAGTAGTAGGGATGTGCGTTTCGGGTTTCGGAATTTCGGAATTTTCACGAAATTTACCGATTCGTGCATTCGAATTTTCCAATCCGAAAACGGCAGATCCGAAACAATTTCCGAGCCGAAATGAAAACTTTTCGGAATTTTCGAATGGACTGGAAATGTGTAAAATAGACATTCATTTTCGTTCAATTTGTGATTTCGGCTCCATTCCTGATTTCGGTTCCATTTCAGTAATTTCGGACATCGTATTTATATCGCTGATTCTGTAATTAAATTTTGTATCATTCTCATCTCAATGTATCCTTCCTGGAAAACCAGAGAAATCTTAATGTATCCTTCTTGAAAAACATGAGAAATCTCAATGTATCCTTCTTGTAAAACATGAGGAATCTCAATGTATCCTTCCTGGAAATCCAGAGAAATCTCAATGTATCCTTCTTGTAAAACATGAGAAATCTCAATGCATCCTTCCTGGAAAACCAGAGAAATCTCAATGTATCCTTCTTGTAAAACATGAGAAATCTCAATGTATCCTTCTTGTAAAACATGAGAAATCTCAATGTATCCTTCCCGGAAAACCAAGTATCACTTGATCACGCATCAGACCAGTACAAAAACTCAATCAACAGGTCAACCTAATCGGTAGAATAAGATTAGAGCTAGATAATGTAAGGTATTGGTCATAAGACGACCGGTAAAGCTTTGAGGCGGTAAATTGATACAATTGGCTGTATGTCCTCTTTAGTATCAGAGGGCAGAGTAAACAACTGATACAAAAAGGACAGAGTGAACAATTGATACAATAAGCTGTATAACTAACTTAGTATCAGAAGATTGAGTAGACCTGTTGATTGAGTTTTTGTACTGGTCTGATGCGTGATCAAGTGATACTATTAATCATATATCTCTTGGACTATCAGCTTCCCCTTTCTTCTTTAGCTGTTTTCTTTGCACTATAATATTGGCTACTTTTCTTCAAGTGGCGCTCTGATATGAGATTTATGTCAACTGCATATTAACTTGATAAAGATTTTATTCCATAAACGGCTAATGTAGAATCGAATGTACCCTCCGGAGAGGCGTGATAAGCTCCAACTGGTTGTATTGTCTAGTGTACCTTAGCTTGACTTGTTAAATATAACCACTGTTTACTAATGAGATTCATTCTCTGCAAATACAAGGTTTTGAAACGTCTCTCCAACAATTCATGCTGTATTATTAAGACAATTGCTTACTCAGTCCTCTGATATTAAGTAAATTACACAGCTAATTGTGTCAGTTGTTTACTCTGCTCTTTGATACTAAACGAGTCATACAGCTAAATTGTATTAATATACCGCTTTAAAGCCCTATTGGTTGTTTATGACAACACCTCACATTAGCGAAATATCGAGCTCCAATCTTATTCTACGTTGATTGAGTTCTTGTACTAGTCCGATGTGTGATTAAGTGGTATTATCATACATTTTGAACCATCAGGTTTAGCAAAGGGATTAAGACTTCATTATTATGCTCTGATTGCTGTGATATTTCTTCTGCACTCACCCGACGTATGTTATTGCTTCTAAACATATCTATGTTTTTTATTGGTTTGTCTTGCGTAGTTGTATTAATAAAGTGGGTTTTTTTGTGTAAAACTATATTTGCACTGTTTGTTCTGATATGATTCAGGAGACATTCTTCATTCTTCATAACAGTAAAAAAAAAAAAAGAAGGAACTCTTTTCAGGAAAACAAATACATAAATTATAAGCATTGGCAACATCGTCTCAAGCGCTGGTCTGTGGAAGACACTCAAATGGCTTCCTGAGATGAAACACATTAGGAAGAAGAAAATGCTAAAGGTTACCGAGTGCACCTCAAGCCAACAGACAAGCTCTGCCACATTCACGCAACAAGCGCTCGAAAGTGAAATATTTTTGGAACTTATTAAAGTTTTTAAATTCTTTTAAGGGTCTTCCTGTAAATGCACAGAACCGGTTTAAGAGAAAAATAAAGTAATATTCCTTCACCTGCCTGTCCCCCTAAAAAAAAAACACTCAGGGTTATTCAAAGAGATCCGAATTGCTTGAGAAAGGTAACCGAATGCTGAAAATCAGCGTTCGGTTACCTTTCCTGGCCATTCGGCTATCCAGAGAGCAGGCAATTCGCCAAATCCTGGCGAATTGCCTGCACATACGGTGCCTGTTCGGTGCCTGTTCGAGGGCAGTGAAATCCCCATGAAAAAGCACTGCTTCGGCTATTCAGAGAACACAAACCAGCAGTGAAAGGTTCCCCTAATGCCCTGCCATTCGGTGGTTTAATTCGGCAGGTTTATTCAGGAGAATCCCATAGACTTCAATGTTAAAAATATTCCCGTTTTAATTCAATATCTAATAAACCGTTCATTATAAAATTCTGCAGTAAAGAGTCTCTTTATTTATAGATTTTTTATGATATTTTAAGCATTTTTCTGAATTTTTTTTTTTTAAAAGACCGATTTTTTTTTTCTCTTTTAAGTTTACTTATTTTTTCTGTAACAGCCCTTTTTATTATCATTCATTGGATCATATGTAAATTTCAGACATTTTCGCTCAGTAGTTTCTTTGCAAACAGCGTTTCATTTTCAAACATTCACACAAACTGTTTTGCTAATTTATTCACTGCCTCGTCTGCGGTCTCGGCTGCTTCGCTGCGGGTGATCGGCTCCTGCTCGGGTTTTTCGACGGGTTAAACCAGATGTTTTTGGGGGTTTTCTTTGTGCATTCGGTGGGTTTTGCGGTTAGTTTTCGTCGGGTTTGTGGCAGCTTTTCCCTGCAATTCGGGGACCCTGTGGTGGTTGCTGAATACACCGCAGGGTCATCGAAATGGGATCGGCAAAAGGAACCGAATAGAAGAGAACGAAAAGTCACCGAATGTGCGGTGACTTTTCGAATCTCTTTGAATTACCCTGACTGACTATAAGGGGTTATTCCCATTCCCCACACTGGGGAATCAAATCTGCAGACCCTGCAGTGAATTCAGCCTTCACCGCAGGGTACTCGAAGTGCAGGGAACAGATCAGAAAATCCACTTAAATATTGCTGAAAATCCAGCAAAAAAATCTGTGGAAACCACCGCCGATACAATCTGAAATTTCCGATAAAATCCAGAACGCACACGACGATGTGACGCAAACCCACCGAACATGTCCGAGAAAAGCCAATCTGCTGAACACAGCCCAACCAGCCGACAAAAGGGGTGAAAAGAAAAAAGAAAAAGGATTGACAGGGTCAGATTTGAAACACTGTTTGCAAAATAACTACTAGACCGGCCAGCATCAACCTACTATATAAACACAAGAAAGCTCATGAAAGCTACAATGTCAATATTATTCCAAGTCAAGGACTTCCAAACACAAATTTGTAAAAGATGTAAAAAGATGTACTTTTATTCCTAAAATTAAAAAAGACAAACATATTGATCCACCAAGCATCTTGTCCTGTGCAATCATGAGGTCAATTTAAGGGGAAGCAGAAGGTGTGACAGATCTCTGTACCCCGACAGGGTCACATCTGCCAATGCTGCATCCTTGCAGGACCCAATGTGTTCTACCCAGCCAGACTCACGTGCCTTCCTCCAGTCCTTAGACGAAGCTTAAGGATCGGGACACATAGAGCCTGCTAGCAACCCCAGAGATAAGACAAGGCTGAAGATCTGAGGTCTTTCAGGGTTAGAATGAAACTGCTTTAATCAGGGATACACACATAGATTTATATGGTCCAACATGGGTCATTTACATTCACAAAATCACATTACACCAAAACCTCCCCTAGATAATGTTGTCAATCTAATTAGATTTAGGTACAGACAGTGAGAACATTACTTAAACTTTCTAAAAGAGTTAAGAAAATAGATTAACAGATTACAGTTTAAAACAACAGATAGCGGGTAATGTTTGTCTGATAACGAAGATTATGTTTGAGGAGTTGTTAATCAGATATTTACACCTTTCTGAGAGCAGGTTTACTGGAAGACTAATCTGATCAGAAGATAGTAACAGACAATGACCTTCTTGCATAATCACAATCATACCAACATTATGCACACAAGAGATTAGTCCAGCACCTACAAATATGCCTCCATGCCCATGCACCCCAAATTCAAGTGACTCGCGTCACAGAAGGGAACGGCAATTAAAGTACCTCGGTAAAGATGCAGAAGAGCTAAGTAGGGACCTGAAGAAGAGATTTCACGCTATGATAGCTGAAAGCCAATACTGTACCAAAGGTCCAGGTATGTCGGACATTATTACGTGACATTTGCAAAGCAAATTGAAACGTTACACAGGTTTGCACAGAGTTAGAAGAGATGTGACAGAGTATTTTTAACTTGGTGCATCAGAGAAGCAAACAAGCTCTCCATAAATCCCCAAAGCTAACAAGAGCACAACAACTATCTGAAAAATGCTGCCTGAAAATGCCAGCACACTGGTTTTTACATTCTGTCCTGTAAGGTAAAGCATTATTAGGTGATTGGGTGTCTTCAAAGTGGGTTTGTACATGGAAGTACTGGGCTGAAATATATTCCAGTAAAACAAGTGGAAGGTGAATATAACAAAACAAAAATCCTCAAATGTAAATCTCCCCAACAACATTCAGATTAAGGTTTTTTTGTATTGAAAATTTGTCATTTTTAAGATAACAGACAGGAAACACTGTATCAGAGATATATATCCTTAACAGAGGATAGACATCATATCCAAACATAAGGATGAGTACAGACATTCATGTTTCACACAGCAAACCATGGGTCAGAGATCAAATCGGATAAATATAATTGCAGTCATTGAGATGTTTAAAAACATACAATCTTATAGACGCAGATAGTATGAACATAACTCAAAATCAGTTTAACTTTTATAGAGTGAATGAAAAGTCTAGAAAGAGATTACCTTCTAGATTCGGAGACATCATGATAAACAGTGTTTTATATATATATATGTGTGTGTGCAATAGAATGAAACAGCAATTTTGCATAAAGATTATTATTCTGAGAAAGTTAAATAATTTAAAAAAAGTAAATTTTCAAGTTATCATGTATTAATTTATCCATTACACAAATACTGCTGGGATGAAAGGTTCTACACTCTAGATAATGTCCATAATCTTGCACAATTTCACACAAGGGGTTATTCATTATATTTCGGTGCTCTCTTGTTCAGTGCACTACAGTGCGCTTCGACGATTTCAGTTTGCTGAATCTGAGGTGAATTCAGTATTCACTGCAGGGACCCCGAAATGTGCTAATGGGATCCGGTGTATGCTAGGGATGAGCCGAATGCCCCCGTGCGTTACCGCACTTCTCCCACAGCGGGAAAGCTGCGGGAACGTAGCGTTCCCGCTGTGGCCCGAGCCTGAAACGCTTGAGCAGGGCACTGCCACCGCCGCACATTGCAGGCGGCCACGTGCTTCCTGCTAGAACGGCCGCTGACCGGAAGTGCAGCCGCTCACCTGGCTGTTTCATCGATCCCAGGCGAGCGGCTGCACTTCCTTTCAGCGGCCGTTCTAGCAGGAAGCACGTGGCCGCCGGTAATGTGCGGCGGCAGAGGCGGCAGAGGTGAACTGGGGGCAATAATATCCATGAGAGCTGGGGGGAATTATCCATGAGACCTGGGGGCAATATTCACGCGACCTGGGGGCATTATCCATGAGACCTGGGGCATATCCATGAGACCTGGGGGCAATATCCATGAGACCCTGGGGGCATTATCCATGAGACCTGGGGGCATTATCCATGAGACCCTGGGGGCACTATCCATGAGACCCTGGGGCATTATCCATGAGACCTGGGGGTATTATCCATGAGACCCTGGGGGCAATATCCATGAGACGTGGGGGCACCATCCATGAGACCCTGGGGCATTATCCATGAGACCTGGGGGCATTATCCATGAGACCTGGGACATTATCGATGAACCTGGGGGCATTATCCATGAGACCGGGTGCATTATCCATGAGAGCTGGGGGCATTATCCATGAGAGCTGGGGGCATTATCCATGAGAACTGGGGGCATTATCCATGAGACCCTGGGGCATTATCCATGAGAGCTGGGGGCATTATCCATGAGACCCTGGGGCATTATCCATGAGACCTGGGGGCATTATCCATGAGAGCTGGGGCATATCCATGAGACCTGAGGCATTATCCATGAGAGCTGGGGGCATTACCCATGAGACCCTGGGACATTATCCATGAGACCTGGGGGCATTATCCATGAGAGCTGGGGCATATCCATGAGACCTGGGGCATTATCCATGAGAGCTGTGGGGCATTATCCATGAGACCTGGGGCATTATCCATGAGAGCTGGGGCATTATCCATGAGAGCTGGGGCATATCCATGAGAGCTGGGACAATATCCATGAGAGATGGGGCAATATACACCCATATGAGCTGGGGGCAATTATATCCATGTGAACTGGGGGCAATTATATCCATGTGAACTGGGGAAAATATATCCATGTGAACTGGGGAAAATATATCCATATAACCAGTGCTGTGCATATTATTCTTGGGGTTCAGTGCTGTGTATATTATTCTGGGGCTCAGTGCTGTGTATATTATTCTTGGGGATCAGTGCTGTGTATATTATTCTGGGGGCTCAGTGCTGTGCATATTATTCTGGGGGTCCAGTGCCGTGCATATTATTCTGGGGCTCAGTGCTGTGTATATTATTCTGGGGGCTCAGTGCTGTGTATATTAATCTGGGGGTTCAGTGTTGTGTATATTATTCTGGGGGTTCAGTGCTGTGTATATTATTCTGGGGGCTCAGCGCTGTGTATATTATTCTTGGGGCTCAGTGCTGTTTATATTATTCTGAGGGCTCAGTGCTGTGTATATTATTCTTGGGGCTCAGTGCTGTGTATATTATTCTGGGGGCTCAGTGCTGTGCATATTATTCTGGGGGCTCAGTGCTGTGCATATTATTCTGGTGGTCCAGTGCCATGTATATTATTCTGGGGGCTCAGTGCTGTGTAAATTATTCTGGCGGCTCAGTGCTGTGTATATTATTGTATATTATTCTGGGGGTTCAGCGCTGTGTATATTATTCTGGGGGTTCAGCGCTGTGTATATTATTCTGGGGGTCCAGTGCTGTGCATATTATTCTGGGGGTCCAGTGCCTGTGTATATAATTCTGGGGGGTCTGTGCCTGGATATACAGTTGCAAGAAAAAGTATGTGAACCCTTTGGGATTATGTGGAGTTTTGCATGAATTGGTCATAAAATGTGCTCTGATCTTCATCTAAGTCACAACAATTTGAAAAACACAGTCTGCTTAAAATAATACAACACAAACATTATATGTTTTCATGTGTTTATTGTACATAACATGTAAACATTCAAAGTGCAGGGTGGAAAAAGTATGTGAACCCCTAGCCTAATGACTTCTCCAAGAGCTAATTAGAGCCAGGAGTGAGCCAACCTTGAGTCCAATCAGTGTGGTATTATTGGATGTGTTGCTGAAAGCCGTCCTGCCCTTTAAAAACACACACCAGTTTTGGGTTTACTGGTTTCAAGAAGCACTGCCTGATGTGAACCATGCCTTGCAGAAAAGAGCTCTCAGAAGACCTACGATCAAGAATTGTTGATTGCATGAAGCTGGAAAGGGTTACAAAAGTATCTCCAAAAGCCTTGATGTTCATGTGTCCATGGTAAGATAGACTGTCTACAAATGGAGAAAGTTCAGCACTGTTGCTACTCTCCCTAGGCGTGGTCGTCCTAAAGTCATCCTAAAGATGACTGCAAGAGCACAGCGCAGAATGGTTAATGAGGTAAAGAAGAATCCTAGAGTGTCAGCTAAAGATTTACAGAAATCTCTGGCACATGCTAACATTTTTGTTGACACATCTACAATAAGGAAAACATTAAACAAGAATGGAGTACATGGGAGGACACAACGGAGGAAGCCATTGCTGTCCAAAAAAAATACTGCAGCACGTTTGAAGTTTGCAAAAGAGCACCAGGATGTTCCACAGCACTACTAGCAAAATATTCTGTGGACAGATGAAACCAAAATTGAGTTGTTTGGAAAAAACACACAACACTATGTGTGGAGAAAAAAAGTCACAGAACACCAACATCAAAACCTCATCCCCACTATAAAACATGGTGGAGGGAGCATCATGGTTTGGGGCTGCTTTGCTGGGTCAGGGCCTGGACGGATTGTTGTCATTGATGGAAAAATGTATTCCAGAGTTTATCAAGACATTTTGCAGGAAAACGTAAGACCATCTGTCCGCCAACTGAAGCTCCGCAGAGGATGGGTGATGCAACATGACAATGACCCAAAGCATACAAGTAATTCAACAAAAGAATGGCGCCTTCTCGAGTGGCCCAGTCAGAGTCCTGACCTCAACCCGATTGAAATGCTGTGGCATGACCTTAAAAGAGCGATTCACACCAGACATCCCAAGATAATTGCTACACTGAAACAGTTTTGTGAAGAGGAGTGGTCCAAAATTACTCCAGATCGTTGTGCAGGTCTGATCTGCAACTACAGGAAACGTTTGGTTGAGGTTATTGCTGCCAAAGGAGGGTCAACCAGTTATTAAGTTCAAAGGTTCACATAGTTTTTTCACCCTGCACTGTGAATGTTTACATGTTTTGTCCAATAAAAACATGAAAACATATAATGTTTGTGTTGTATTAGTTTAAGCAGACTGTGTTTTTCAAATTGTTGTGACTTAAATGAAGATCAGAGCACATTTTATAACCAATTCATGCAAAACTCCACGTAATCCCAAAGGGTTCACATACTTTTTCTTGCAACTGTATATATACAGTCAGATCCAGAAATATTGGGACATCGACACAATTCTAACATCTTTGGCTCTGTACACCACCACAATGGAGTTGGAATGAAACAAACACAATGTGCTTTAACTGCAGACTGTCAGCTTTAATTTGAGGGTATGTACATCCAACTCCTGCACCCTCTGGAACGCTCGCTCTGTGTGCAACAAACTCACAGCCGTCCGTGACCTCTTCCTTTCAAACTCCTTCAACCTCCTAGCTTTAACTGAAACCTGGCTAACTCCCTCTGACACGGCCTCCGTTGCTGCTCTCTCACATGGCGGTCTACACTTGAGCCATACCCCCAGACCGGGTGAGAGAAATGGTGGCGGGTCGGACTCCTGCTCGCTCCCACCTGCACCTACCAGCATCTCCCTCCACCCCCATCCCTCTCCTTCTCCTCCTTCGAGACACACTGCATCCGCCTGTTCTCTCCTCTGGCCCCCAGGGTGGCAGTCATCTACCGCCCACCGGGACCAACCTCCCAGTTCTTTGACCACTTTGCTACCTGGCTTTCTCACTTCCTGTCTTCTAATCTTCCATGCCTAATTCTCGGGGACTTCAACATTCCCATTGACGATCCTTCCGCTGCTGCTGCCTCCAAACTTCTTTCACTCACGTCCTCCCTTGGACTCACACAATCCTCCCTCCTCCCTACCCACCGCGTTGGTCACGTTATTGACCTGGTCTTTTCCAACCTCTGCTCCATTTCTGAGTTCAAATGTCGCCCTTTCCCCAATCTCTGACCACTACCTTCTCTCTTTCAACCTATCTGGACTTCCTAAACACCCTGCTCCCCCACCCCGCACACACACTCGCAGAAATCTACATGCTGTGGACCCCCATCAATTCTCCAACCTACTTCACCACCTCCCTCATACCTCATCCTTCACCTGCCCTGATGCTGCCACTAATCACTACAACACTACGCTTATCTCTGCTCTAGACACTCTTGCTCCTCTTCGACTCTGTAAGGCCTCACGCCGCCAGCTTCAGCCCTGACACACCCTCCAGACTCGCTACCTGCAAAGATGCTCCCGCACCGCAGAGCGTGCCTGGAGGAAATCCCGCTCTGAAGCTGATTTTGTTCACTTCAAGTTTATTCTCCGCTCATACACCTCTGCCCTCCACTTGGCCAAACAATCCTTCTTCTCATCTCTTATATCTACGCTGTCCTCCAACCCTAAACGGCTCTGGTCCACCTTCAACACCCTCCTCTACCCACCTGCACCTCCCCCCTCAGCTGCCTTCAGCGCTCAAGACCTGGCAGACTACTTCCTCAGTAAAACTCTAACTATCAGAAGCAACATCCCAACACAAGATAGTTATCTGCCACCTCCACTCCCACAGGTCCCCTCTGCCACCCTCTGCCGCTTCCTCCCAGCCACTGAGGAGGAAGTCAATTCCTTATTGTCCTCCTCACATCTCACCACGTGCCCGCTTGACCCCATTCCCTCACATCTAATTCCTCCCCTCTCCTCCTCCCTAACCCCTGCTCTCACACACATCTTCAACCTATCTCTCTCACTGGCTCCTTTCCATCCGCCTTCAAACACGCGCTAGTTACCCCTTTACTAAAGAAACCATCCCTAGACCTCAACTCTCCATCCAACTACCGCCCTGTATCCCTGCTTTCCTTCACATCAAAGCTCTTAGATAAACTAGTCTTCAACCGCCTCTCCCTCTTCCTGTCCTCCAATTCCCTACTTGACCCTCTGCAATCTGGCTTCCGTCCCCTACACTCAACTGAAACTGCTCTCACCAAAGTCACCAACGACCTCCTAAATGCTAAAAAACACGGCCACTATTCTATTCTCATCCTGCTTGACCTCTCGGCTGCTTTTTGACACTGTTGACCACCCCCTCCTTCTACAGACCCCCAACTCTCTGGGTCTCGGTGACACTGCACTTGCTTGGGTTGACTCCTATTTATCCAACAGGTCCTTCTGTGTGTCCTTTGCTGGTAACTCCTCCTCTTCATTGCCTCTATCTGTTGGTGTACCTCAAGGCTCTGTCCTTGGTCCTCTGCTCTTTTCCATCTACACCTCCTCCCTGGGCAAAATCATCAACAGCTTTGGCTTTAATTACCACCTCTACGCTGATGACACTCAGATCTACCTCTCTACCCCTGATCTCTCTGCCCCTGTCCTCTCAAACGTCAGTGACTGTTTATCTGCCATCTCCTCCTGGATGGCCTCCCACCACCTAAAGATCAACATGTCAAAGACTGAGCTCCTACTTATTCCTCCCTCCAATGCCTCCCCACCTCCTGACTTCTCTATCACGGTGGAGGGTATCACCATCTCCCCATCAAACCAAGTTCGCTGTCTTGGAGTTACACTTGACTTTGCTCTTTCCTTCATCCCCCACATCCAGTCTCTTTCCTCCTCCTGCCGATACCAACTGCGTAATATTTCCAGAATTCGGCCATTTCTTACCGCTGTCACCACAAACAAACTCATACACGCCCTGGTAATCTCCCGACTCGACTATTGCAATAATCTCTTATCTGGCCTCCCTCTATCCCGCCTCTCCCCCCTACAATCCATCCTGAACGCCTCCGCCAGGCTAATTCACCTCACCCGCCGTTCTGTCTCTGCCGCTCCCCTCTGCGAGTCCCTTCACTGGCTCCCCATCCACTGCAGAATTAAGTTCAAAATCCTTATCCTTACCTACAAAAACCCTCACTAACTCAGCGCCCCACTACCTGTCCTCAACTAATCACCAAATACACCCCAGCCCGCTCCCTAAGGTCAAACAGTGACCTGCGCCTAGCTTCTCCCCGCATCACCTTTTCCCATGATAGACTGCAGGATTTCTCACGCGCAGCCCCCACTCTCTGGAACGCTCTCCCTCGTACTGTCAGACTTTCCCCTAACTTCTCTTCCTTCAAACGCTCCCTTAAAACATTCCTATTTAGGGAACCCTACCACCCAACTCACTGACACAACCATCAATCACTCTCACCTTACAGTCCTCTCCTCCTGTTTCCAACCCCAACCCTCCTAGATTGTGAGTTCCTACGGTGATAGGGCCCTCATCTCCTCCTGTACTGTTTGTCAAATGTTGTTCAATTTATTGTAACCCTGTCTATACTGTGCTTATTGTACAGCGCTGCGGAATATGCTGGCGCTTTATAAATAAAGAATAATAATAATAATAATCCAACTCAGGTGAACGGTGTAGGACTTACAGCAGTTTGCAGATGTGCCTCCCACTTGTTAAGGGACCAAAGGTAATGGGACAGAATAATAATCATAAATCAAACTTTCCCTTCTTAATACTTGGTTGCAAATCCTTTGCAGTCAATCACAGCCTGAAGTCTGGAACGCATAGACATCACCAGATGCTGGGTTTCATCCCTGGTGATGCTCTGCCAGGCCTCTACTGCAACTGTCTTCAGTTCCTGTCTGTTCTTGGGGCATTTTCCCTTCAGTTTTGTCTTCAGCAAGAGAAATGCATGCTCAATGGGATTCAGGTCAGGTGATTGACTTGGCCATTGCATAACATTCCACTTCTGTCCCTTCAAAACCTCTTTGGTTGCTTTTGCAGTATGCTTTGGGTCATTCTCCATCTGCACTGTGAAGCGCCGTCCAATGAGTTCTGCAGCATTTGGCTGAATGTGAGCAGATAATATTGCCCGAAACACTTCAGAATTCATCCTGCTGCTTTTGTCAGCAGTCACATCATCAATAAATACAAGAGAACCAGTTCCATTGGCAGCCATACATGCCCACGCCATGACACTACCACCACCATACTTCACTGATGAGGTGGTATGTTTAGGATCATGAGCAGTTCCTTTCCTTCTCCATACTCTTCACTTCCTAGCACTTTGGTACAAGTTGATCTTGGTCATATCTGTCTATAGGATCTTGTTCCAGAACTGTGAAGGCTTTGTTAGGTGTTGTTTGGCAAACTCTAATCTGGCCTTCCTGTTTTTGAGGCTCACCAATGGTATACATCTTGTGGTGAACCCTCTGCATTCACTCTGGTGAAGTCTTCTCTTGATTATTGACTTTGACACACATACACCTACCTCCTGGAGAGTGTTCTTGATCTGGCCAACTGTTGTGAAGGGTGTTTTCTTCACCAGGGAAAGAATTCTTCAGTCATCCACCACAGTTGTTTTCCGTGGTCTCCTGGGTCTTTTGGTGTTGCTGAGCTCACTGGTGCGTTCCTTCTTTTTGAGAATGTTCCAAACAGTTGTTTTGGTCACGCCTAATGTTCTTGCTATCTATCTGATGGGTTTGTTTTGTTTCTTCAGCCTAATGATGGCTTGCTTCACTGATAGTGACAGCTCTTTGGATCTCATCTTGAGAGTTGACAGCAACAGATTCCAAATGCAAATAGCACACTTGAAATGAACTCTGGGCCTTTTATCTGCACATTGTAATTGGGGTAATGAGGGAATATCACACACCTCAACATGGAACAGCTGAGAAGTCAATTGTCCCATTACTTTTGGTCCCTTAACAAGTGGGAGGCACATCTGCAAACTGCTGTAAGTCCTACACCGTTCACCTTAGTTGGATGTACATACCCTCAAATTAAAGCTGACAGTCTGCAGCTAAAGCACATTGTGTTTGTTTCATTCCAACTCCATTGTGGTGGTGTATAGAGCCAAAGATGCTAGAATTGTGTCGATGTCCCAATATTTCTGGACCTGACTGTAAATCGGTGATACAGCCTGATAGCCTTTGCAGTGCCAACACACAGATTAAAATTCCCAGAATTTTGGTATAATTCAGTGATACAGCCTGATAGCCTTTGCAGTGGCAACACACAGATTCAAATTCACAGAACTCTTGTATAAATCAGTGATACAGCCTGATAGCCTGGCAGCAACTGGCAGTGAGAAGACACAGATTACAATTCCCAGATATCTGCTAGAAGTATGTGGGACCCCCTGATAGCTGGCAGTGAGAAGACACAGATTACAATTCCCAGATATCTGCTTCAAGTCTGTGAGACCCCCTGATGGGTGGCAGTGACAAGACAAAGATTATAATTCCCAGATATCTGCTACAAGTCTGCTAGACCCCTGATGGGTGGCAGTGACAAGACACAAATTACAATTCCCAGGAACCTCCTATAAATCAGTGAGACCCCCTGATGGGTGGCAGTGACAGGACACAAATTACAAATCCCAGGAACCTCCTATAAATCAGTGAGACCCTCTGATGGATGGCAGTGACAAGACACAGATTATAATTCCCAGATATCTGCTACAAGTCTATGAGACCCCCTTATAGGACCCCCTGATAGCTGGCAACAGTGACAAGACACAGATTACAATTCCCAGATATCTGCTACAAGTCTGTGAGACCCCCTGATGGGTGGCAGTGACAAGACACAGATTAACATTTGCAGAAATCTGCTACAAGTCTGTGAGACCCCCTGATAGGAGCCCCTGATAGCTGGCAATAGTGACAAGACACAGATTACAATTCCCAGATATCTGCTAGAAGTGAGACCCCCCCAATAGCTGCTGGCACTGACAAGACACAGATTACAACAATTCCCAGATATCTTCTAGAAGTGAGACCCCCCCAATAGCTGCTGGCACTGACAAGACACGGATTACAACAATTCCCAGATATCTGATAGAAGTGAGACTCCCCCCCCCCCAATAGCTGCTGGCACTGAGAAGACACACAAACAGAACAATCTCCTCTCAAAAAACACATGCTGGGGCTGCGGGATTTAGCTCTGTGAGCCCATGACTAGGCAAAATTTGCCCAATCAGGACTCTGAGCCGTGATTGGCATAGTCTTGCACTTGTCTTGCACCTGAGCTGTTGTCAGGTGCAAGGCTGTAGCCAATTACAAGCTTCAGGCCAGTGGAAAAGTGCATTGTGGTCCATTGTGGTGTATTGTGGGCAAACATGCGGCGAACACGCGGAAATGTTCGGAGTTCGACGAACAGCCGATCGGGCGATGTTCGAATCAAACACCGAACAGATCATACCGAACAGCTCATACCTAGTGTACGTTGCTAATCAGCCCGCCGACAGCCGAACACACTGCCGAACGCTGCCGAAGACAGCCGACGATCCGCTGATAGCCACCAAACTTTCTGCCACACACTGTCGAACGCCGCCGAGCTTGTAAAAACAAAACAAAACTGGATTCTGCTATTTTAAAAAAAGGTGTTTAAAACAATATTTATGTATGAAAATAATTAAAAAGGGCCTATAAAAAATAATAAATTGGTATGTTACAGAATAAAAAAAAAACTTTTGCTAATTAAATTAAATATAATTAAAAATAATAAGTAAATAAATACGTTTTGGCTGCAAATTAAAAGAATAAACAATTGAATAAACAATTAATAAAAACACAAATATTTTTTTACATTGAATGGTATTCCCCTGTTTAAACCTATCGAACTGAATTATCAGGGCATTTCACCAACATTTCAGTGCAGTTCAGCGTTCTCTGAATAGATTAACCATTACTTCTCTGTGGATCAATTTAGCTGCTGCCAAAGGTTGCCGATTTGCGGTGATCTAAGGCAAACTTCACTGTATGTTGCTGTCAATTCACCAATATTTGGCGAATTGACTGCTTTATAAGTAGCTGAACAGCCACAAAATTGCACCCTTCAGTGAAATTCACCGTTCTTTGCAATTCGGCGGCAAGTTTGGCTCTTATTGAATAACCCTTACAGAGTCTGCATTATCAGCATACAGGCAGAAGTGTCCTTTGTGTCAGTAAATGTCCTGCAGACAGTTAATAAAATTGTGAGATCTCCTGCTTATGGGGATTTGTAGTGATCAGAATGAGATTATTAACAATGCAGCTTCCAAAAAATACCAATAAACTCTTTACCAAAGTTAAGCCACGTTTTTTTTAGATGAAATGACGGATATCTATGAATGACCACTTTTATATATTTCTGTTGACACAACAGAGCAATATGTGATCCCGGGCTAATAGATTGATATACCTAATTATATTTAAGACATATCGAGTGTTCTATTAATCAATCCAACGACATATATGGCAAAATAATGCTAAAATATATTATTAATAAAATCTCAAACCATGTCTCCATCTTTAGTATATTCAGCATACACGTTTTCTAAAACAATATCCCCAATTTATTATATAATCTATGATTGTGTCAGTTTTGAGCTGTGTGACTGTAATTTACATAAAATCAATAAACAAGGAACTAAACAATATACGAACTGGTGCAGCTTCTTGTATTGGGGAATTTAGCCTACAGGTACCGTCACCACATTTTTCAAGTGCTTTTGTCAAAGGTTAGCAGCTCCTCCCGGCACCCGATACTCTACATCTGATATGAGGAAGTTGTGGACAATTAGCTGCTGAAATGTCAGTAGAGCTTGGCTTTCCACGTGCAATTTTGATGCACTGAATATTAGCCCAGGATCTTTATATAGACAGAGGACTCTTGGCCTTGAGGTGAACTCTCTGCCCTAAAATTTTTCATTTATTGCACCTCTATCTTCCATCCCTCTAACTTCCATTGAGACACATTATCATCCATCTCACCCCATTGTTCCAATTTTTCATTCTTCTCACCCCATTGTGTCACTTCTCTATCCATTTTAATGCCTGTGTGCCTCTGCCCCATCCCTCTCACCTCACTGTGCCACTTCTTCATTAGGGATGAGCTGTTCGGTTCGATCAGTTCAGAGTTCGATTCGAACTTTGGCCGTTCGCAAGTCCGCGAACTTTGAACTTTTTGGCGTTATCAGTTCGAGTTCGAAAAAAAATAAAAAATTAACCCCTTAGTGACCGGGCGGTTTTACACAAATCCGTCCTTTAGTGACCGCTGCTGTTTTTACGTTTCTGCGCTGTTAGTGTTTAGGTGAAATTTTCCTCTTTCTTGTTTATTCAACCCACACATATTATACACCCTTTTCCCGCCATTAAATGGACTTTCTAGAAATACCATTATTTCCATCATATTGAATAATTTACTATAAAAAAAATATGAAATATGATGAAAAAAATTGTAACAACACACTTTTTCGTAATTTAATCCCCAAAAGCTACAACCACCAATAAAGACCACGGCTAAATAGTTTCAAAATTTTATCCCGAGAATAGAAATACCCAATTTTTACATGTTTTTGCCTTTTAACCCTTTCACTGCTGAGCCAGTTCACCTATGTGCGCTGCGGTCATTCTGACCATTTTGTGCTAATTATTTTGAGATGACAGCCTAGGTCCTATTTAATTAAACCCCCCAGACAATTTTTTTTTTAAAAAAACACATTTCTTTATTTCATTTAATTTTTTTATTTGAATTTTTTTTATTTGAATTTTTATTTTAAACCAAACCAGGTCATGTTTGGTATCATTGGAAAGGCCATGATCAGGCCTTTCAAATGATGTCAAATATGAACATATAGCTGCCATGGATCGGCTTATCTCTACATGGCAGCTAGATGGTTAACTGGCCCACTGACATCCTCACACATATGGTGAGGTTGTCAGTGGGTGGGGGGGACCTGGAGGCTAGGCTGACATCCAAGATGTCAGCCCCCCTCCAGGTTCGAATCGCGTTTTGGCGCCAATTTGCGCTAAAACGCGATCCGGCGGCGAAACGGTTAATGCTATACACCGCTGAAAAGAGGAGACTCTCCCCTTTTCAGCGGTGCAAAAAGAATCTCCCCAGCTTCAATGGTTGGGGAGATAGAGGGCTCCGAAGGAGCCTCCCTCCCCTCCATTGATTTGAATGGGGGCACCTGCTGATGACGTCACCACGCAGCGTGGCGACGTCATCAGCCTCGCCTGCCCATGTAAATCACATGGGCAGGCTTCCTCCCTGCCAGATCACCGAGGGATCCAGCGAGGGAGGTGAGTATCGGGCGGGAGGGGGATTTGGCGCCGCTGACGAACCCTGTACGTCCGCGGGTCTAAGGGAGACCTGTGGACAGGACGTACAGGGTACGTCGGGGGTCCTTAAGGGGTTAAAAAAGTATAAAAAATGCTTAAAAAATACTAAAAAATTTAGAAATAAAGAGACTCTTTACTGCAGAATATTATAAGCAACTGTTTATTAGATATTGAATTAACAAATAATGTCTACCTGCAAAGATTCTCACCTCTAAATGACCTGTGTTCTCAAACGGTGTAAACAACAGGTGTTAATTAGTGTTTGGAAATAACATGTGCTTTTAATTAGTCTGGTCTGATGAATTTGATACATTGTTAGAGACTGAGGGTGTGGTGTCTCCTGATCTGAACATGTATCAAACAACACCTGTGCTTCTGAGAAGTGTTCATTTCTCTACTAAATCTTTTTCTGATATGCTGTTTAAACCCTTAGCTCATTTTTACCGCTTTCGCTCATCATGTTTAAATGCGATTTGAAGCCACATTTTATTAAATGACCCAGACATATTAGATATTGTTCTTTCCGTCAGACTCCGCAAATTCATAATATATAATTTTTATATGTATACGTCATGTCCTGCCTGTATATTATGACAAAAAATGCAATAAAAATTGAATTTTTAATCATCTGCAGTGTGTAAAGTGTTTTTTTTTCACATTTTAGCACATGAGTGTTTGCGGTTATGTTTTCTATGGGGTGCGCTTGTACAAAAATTAGAAATGGGGACTTGTTACATTTTGTGGGGGAATTACGTGATTTATAGCAAACCAGCCCCATAGAAAAAAATCATTAGTGCAGCATCATTGAATGTGATTATTATTGCAGCATTATAATTGAAATGTGAACAATATTGCTGCATTAATAAAAATAACACACCAAAAAAAAATAAATGTTTTTTTTTTTTTTACTTTATACCTGGTCATGTTCATATCATGCTCAGGCCTTTCGATTGACACCCTCCATGACCCCCTAGCTGCCACGATTCTGGAGATATCGGGGGTCAAATGAACCCCCCATCTCCACCAGGGGATTCCGGGCAGCTAGGGGTTCCCTGGCTATCTGACGTCCTCACGCATAGCGTGAGGACGTCAGGCAGTGAGGGGGGACCCGGGGGTGGAGCCGCCATCCAAGATGGCGGCCCCCACCGGAGCTAGGCCGCACTTCGGCGCCGCAAAGCATTTCTATACACAGCCCCTTCAGCATCTCTATACAAAGCCTCACAGCATCTCTATACACAACCTCACAGCACCTCTATACACAGCCCCATCAGCATCTCTATACACAGCATCTCTATACACAACCCCATCAGCATCTCTATACACAGCCTCACAGCATCTCTATACACAGCATCTCTATACACAACCCATCAGCATCTCTATACACAAACAGAATCTCTATACACAACCCCATCAGCATCTCTATATACAAACAGCATCTCTATACACAACCCCATCAGCATCTCTAAACACAGCCTCACAGCATCTCTATACACAAACAGCATCTCTATACACAACCCCATCAGCATCTCTATACACAGCCACACAGCATCTCCATACACAAACAGCATCTCTATACACAGCCCCATCAGCATCTCTATACACAAACAGCATCTCTATACACAACCCCATCAGCATCTCTATACACAAACAGCATCTCTATACACAACCCCATCAGCATATCTATACACAAACAGCATCTCTATACACAACCCCATCAGCATCTCTATGCACAACCTCACAGCATCTCTATACACAGCCTCACAGCATCTCTATACACAGCCTCACAGCATCTCTATACACAACCCCATCAGCATCTCTATACACAGTCTCACAGCATCTCTATACACAGCATCTCTATACACAACCCCAACAGCATCTCTATACACAAACAGCATCTCTATACACAACCCCATCAGCATCTCTATATACAAACAGCATCTCTATAAACAACCCCATCACCATCTCTAAACACAGCCTCACAGCATCTCTATACACAGCCACACAGCATCTCTATACACAGCCTCACAGCATCTCTATACACAACCCCATCAGCATCTCTATACACAGCCTCACAGCATCTCTATACACAGCCACACAGCATCTCTATACACAGCCTCACAGCATCTCTATACACAACCCCATCAGCATCTCTATATACAAACAGCATCTCTATAAACAACCCCATCAGCATCTCTAAACACAGCCTCACAGCATCTCTATACACAGCCACACAGCATCTCTATACACAACCCCATCAGCATCTCTATACATGGCATCTCACGGCGTCTGAGGACGCTGAAGTCAGAACGCCGCGGGACCCAGGACAGGGAGGTGAGTATCTCCGCCGGGGATCCCGCAAAGCTGATGACGTGTGGGACACGTCCTCCTCAGCATATAGCGGGAGTAACTGAGGACATGTCCCACACATCGTCAGCAGTGAAGGGGTTAAAAATGTCTTTTTTAAAACTTTTTGTCCTTGGTTCCTGTCCCCCAGGGCACTACCTGGACCTGGACATTGTTTTTAAATGTTTCTATACATCCAAGAAATCCGCCACTTCACGGGCAGGTTATGGGGACCTCCTAGGCACGATATTTGAAGGAATTTTTCGTTTTTATTTTTAACCCTTATCTCATGGAAAACTCACTGTCCCTTTAAAAAGTTTTTTTTTTACTTTTTGTCCTTGTTTCCTGTCCCCCCAGGGCACTACCCAGACCCCCATACACCTTTTATGGCAAATATCTAGCATATATGCCCTTTTGGAGGGCACTCTAAAAATCGAATTTTGAGTCCCATTGACTTGCATTGAGTTCGAGTTCGAATTCGAACTTTTGAAAAGTTTGAGTTTGAATGCGAACCAAACTCGGGGGTGTTCGGCTCATCCCTATACTTCATCTCATTGTGCCACTTCACCATCCATCTCAATGTCATTGTGCCTCTGCCCTATCTCTCTCGCCCCATTCTATGACATCTCCATCCATCCCAATGTCATTGGGCCTCTGCCTCATCCTTCTCACTCCATTGTGCAACATCTCCATCCATCTCAATGTTATTGTGCCTCTGCCCATCCTTCTCACCCCGTTGTGCTACATCTCCATCCATCTCAATGTCATTGTGCCTCTGCTCTATCTCTCTCACCCCATTCTATGACATCTCCATCATCCCGATGTCATTGGGCCTCTGCCTCATCTTTCTCACCCCATTGTGCAACAGCTCCATCCATCACAATGTCAATGTGCCTCTGCCCCCTCCCTCTCACCTCATTGTTCTTCTGACAAGTTCTTCTCTGCCTAATCGTACACCTCTCCACCCTGTTTTGCTCTATTGTGCTTCAGATAGATCCCTCTCAATTCCTTTGTGGTGGAGGTTCCTGGTGGTAAAACTGAATGACCATTGATCATTTTTAATTGTTCTACTTTGAAGGAATGGACCGGGAATTACAGTTCTTATAGCCCCTACCTATAAGGCCCTCTTGTTCAAGTAATGACTTGGTTGGAATAGGTACCACTCTATGCAAGCGGATATGAAATGTTATGAATGTAATAGCAGTTATATCTGTGCTAATAAGAGACTCAATCTAATAACAGCTGTATTTTTATTGACGAGACATGTACATTTTCTGATAACAGCTAAACCCCATGTTTACCAGAGAACCGTTCTCTACCGAGGATGTTCCCCACATGTCATTACTTAACCGCAGCATTGGGATTATTTGCAGCCAATCTGGAGGATGTCTCTCTGGGGACTGACTTCCTGGAAGTCACAGCTGCCATAGGACCTCCTAATGGCACCTTGCATCATCATGGATGGTCAGAATCAAGAGCCGGCCAGTATGGAGGATCTGACCCAGTGCCTGGCACAAACAGTCTCATTGAGGGGCAACTAGCTTTGCTTTGCTCCAGTGAAAGGAAGTCCCTATATCACAGGTGGAAATATAGATGATATGAATGCACATCTCAGCGTGTTGGCTCCCCCAGGTCTGCGGTCTGATCATGACCTGGACACAATGCACAGCGCTCAAGCTGTGAGTCTGTATGGCTCACCCGCTGGGCTTCATTTTATAACGTCCTATTACATCCTCTCGTCTCGGACGTAGCACCAGGTTACTGTACATTAACGACTCCTATATCTTGATCTAAATATAAATTTTCGGGAATTTTCCCATTGATACAACCGTGCTACAAATTGTAACTCTCTGGTACCTGGTGTCATTTGAAAACAATATCGAAAGTGAGAATAAAGAGTTTCAAGTGCAAAACCCTCTCTTCTTCGTGTAAGATGTATTTAGATTTATCATTTATTTTGCAATATTCAGAAATGGGTAGTCTGGTAAACGTTTTGCTGGTTTTCTCACCTTTTTTTCATTTTGTCCCAAAGCAGAATTCTTTCGTGAGGGCATAAATATAAACCCATCCTCTAAGAGTAAACAAACGCAGAAGGATTGATAATGTCATTGGGGTAGGATGCAACTTCTAGAGAAATGATGGCAAACCTTGGCAGCCCAGATAATTCAGAACTACATGCCCCATGATGCTTAGTCACAGATAAGCCTGGCTGAGCATCATGGAACATGTATTTCAGAACCATCTGGAGTGCCAAGACTCGCCATCACAGTTCTAGAGGTTGTCTTGATGCGGCAGATGGACTTAAAAAACTTTAGCGGCCATTCAAGTTGAAATAAAACCTCTGTTGTTTTGTGAGAATATGGGAGTTATAGCAGCACAGAGTGCTCTTTTATGCAGATATTCAGCTTTACAGATATTTTCATTGTTAGATACAAATAAGGGAACTACATAAACATTGTAAACATTGATATTAGCCACTTCAATGCTAAGGACGCGCTCAGCGCGTCCTCAGCATTGCCGCTGGTATGCGGAGGACGCGCTGAGCGCGTCCTCGCATTGGGGTCAGCGTTCGGCCGGGTTCAGGCCGATCGCTGGCCCCTCCGGTGCGGGCTGACATCCTGGATGTCAGCCCGGCATCCGGAGCAGTGGCCGCCATTATTATGTGTCATCGCGCCCCCGCGATGACACATAATTCAGGCGCCCCCCCCGCATGTGCGGAGGAGGCGCCTGAAAGGGAGGGGGGGGGGAGGTCCTTCGGACCTCTCTCCCTCCCGATCGGCGGCTCACAGGGGCTTAACCCAGGCATCATTTGGAAGGGCACAGCCTGCCCTTCCAAATGATGCCTGGCATTAACCCCTGGGGAGCTGGATCGCAAATCGGCGCTGAAAAGCGCCGATTTGCGATCCTTCCCGGGAGCTGGCCGACATCTTGGATGTCGGCCAAGCTTCCAGGAACTCCCCCAGAGGACTGGCGTCATCGTGCGTAGCACGATGACGCCAGTCCTAGCATTAACCCCTAACTGCCACGAACTGTGGAGATAGGGAGTTCCAATGAACTCCCTATCTCCCGATCCGTGGCAGTTAGGGGTTAAATTTTGATATCGTTGGATCGGCCAGAGCATGGCCGTTCCAACGATACCAAACATGAAAGTAAAAAAAATTGTAAAAAAAAAAAAAAAAGAAAAATAAAAATAAAAAAAAATTAAAAAAAAAAAAAAAAAAAATAAACACTTTTTTTTTTTTTTTTTTTGTTTTGTTAATGCAGCAATATTGTTCCCATTTCAATTATAATGTGAACAATGATGCTGCATTAACGATTTTTGTATGCGGTGCGTTTGTTAAAAATGGTGTCATTTTCCCCAAAAAAAAATGTAACGAGACCCCATCTCTAATTTTTTTAACAAGCGCACCCCATACAAAATATAACCGCAATTGCTCGCATGTTAAAATGTGGAAAAAAACACTTTACACGCTGTAAATTATTGAAAATACATATTTTATTGCATTTTTTGTTATAATATACAAACATGACATAACGTATACATATAATAATGACATATTATGAATCTACCGAGTCTGACGGAAAGAACGATATATAATATGTCGATGTCATATACTAAAATAAGCCTTAAAAACACGTTTAAACATGATGCGCAAAACAGGTAAAAAATGACCTCAGCACAGGGGCGGGAAAAGCCTCAGCAGCGAAAGGGTTAACCGCTTGGCTGCTAAGGCGCGTCCTGCCAAGTGCTTCCCCTGTGCTATGGACACGCTGAGCGCGTCCTAGCACAGGAGGCAGCAATCGGCCGGGATTCCGGCCGATTGCTGGCCCCCCCGGGGCGGGCTGACATCTTGGATGTCAGCCCGGCACTCCGGGACCCCGGCAGGGACGATAGATATCATCGTGCTGGTGCGATGACATCTATTTCAGGCTCCCCCGTGAGTGCAGAGGAGGTGCCTGAAAGAGACCTCTCTCCCTCCCGATCGCCGGGGGCAAGCGATTAAAGGCAGGCATCGTTTGGAAGGGCACAGCCTGCCCTTCCAAACGTTGCCAGGCTTTAACCCCTTGTGGGCCGGATCATGATTCGGTGCTGAAAAGCGCCAGATCGTGATCCTCTCCCGGAGCTTCTGGGATCTCCCCTGATGACTGGTGTCATCGTGCATAGTGCGATGACGTCAGTTTTAGAGTTAACCCCTAGCTGCCACCAATGGTGGAGATAGGGGGTTCCAATGAACCCCCTATCTCCCGATCTGGGGCAGCTAGAGGTTAATGTCTGGTATCGTTGGATTGGCCAGAGCATTTCCTTTCCAACGATATCAAACATGGCCATCTTCAAAGTTACCAAAAAAAAAAAAAAATTAAATAAAAGATATTTAAAAAAATAATAATAAAAAAATAAATAAACAGCTTTTTTTTTTTGTTTTGTTAATGTAGCAATATTGTTCCCATTTCAATTATAATGTGAACAATGATGCTGCACTAACGATTTTGTATGGGGTGCGTTTGTTAAAAATCACGTGATTTTCCCCCCAAAAAAATTTAATGAGTCCCCATTTCTAATTTTTTTAACAAGCGCAACCTATAGAAAATATAACTGCAAAAACTGCAAACACCTATAGAAAATATAACTGCAAACACAGGACATGACGTATACATACAATAATGATATTTTATGAATCTGCAGAGTTTGCCGGAAAGAACGATATATAATATGACTGGGTCATATAATAAAATAAGGCTTCAAAACGCGTTTAAACATGATGAGCAAAACCAGTAAAAATTAGCTCAGCACAGAGGCGTGAAATGCCTCAGCAGCGAAAGGGTTAATACAAGTAACTATTATACAAGTACAAATGCTATAAAATATAGATTTTATGATATATTTATATAAATGCAGGGTGTCCATAAAGTCTCTTTACAGTTTCAAAAATTTATTACAAAGGCAAATGAAGAGACAGATAAGTGAAAATGATTACAGAATGAGACATATAGGGCTCTATTACAATCTATACGCAAACGTTAACACTCACCTGTGTGAGCATTAACGTTTGCCGTGGTATTTACCGCATATTACAATCTAAGCGCAAACGGGTTAAAAAAACATTTGCATTTGGTACCTTACGCTCCTCTGCGCGAGGTTACTATACTTTGTGTTCCCTATACTTAACATGAGGAGCACAAAGTGTTAATTAGCGTTAGGAATACAAAGTCCCAGCGCTGATTTAACCAGAGCCAGGACTTGGTGTTAACGGATTCCGCTTCTGCAGAATTCGCTAACATCAGGCTAAAAAAAAAAATCAATTGTATACTCACTCTCTGTCCCGTGGCGAGGACCGCGGCTCTGCTCGCCTCTTCCGGCCGGTGGGAGCAGGGAAAGACTGGGGGAAAAAGTCCCCCCAGTCTCTCCCTGCGTATCACTACGCCGACCGGCCGGAACTCGCGAGGCGAGATCCGACTGGTCATGTGACCGCCGCCGTCTGCTTCAATGGAGTCCTATGGACTCCATTGAGAGGATGGACGCGGCTGCGCTTAGCAGGCGCAAACAATGCAAGCAGCATTTTTTGTGCCTGCATTGTAATCCCCCGTAAAACCGGGGGCAGTAGGGGGAAAACTGCGGGCGCAGTTTTTTCTCCCTACCGCCCCCGTTTTAGCGCGGGTATTGTAATAGAGCCCCTAGAGTAAAGGTTTTTTGCCTCATCAAATACACTGCTATATGGGCACCATTAGTTGATGAAGCACATCAAGACCGTGCTGGATTTCTTGCCATGTTGGCTGTAGCTTCCACTCATCAATGTTGGCAATGGCATCAGTGATCCTCTGCTTTAGATAAGTGACGTCCCTTTGTACCTTTGTTCCATACACCATATCTTTAACGTAACCCCATAGAAAGAAGTGGAGGGGAGTGATATCTGGTGAACGAGGTGTCCAGGGAATTGGGTCACCCCTTCCTATCCACCGCTCTGGAAATGTTTCATTTAGGAAGTTAGGAACCCACCAACATGCCGTCCCCAATGTGGTGGTGCAGCATCTTGCTGGAAAGTGATGGTTGCTTGAAGGTCATGTAGTTGTGGTGCCACGTATTCAGTCAAAAGGTAAACATTTGCAGTAATTGATGTCTCGCTGAATAAAAATGGACCAATGATTTGATTGCACATGATCCCACACCACACATTCATCTAAAGCAGAGGATCACTGATGCCACCATTGATGAGGGGAATCTACAGCCAACATGGCAAGAAATCCAGTACCGTCTTGATGTGCTTCGTGCAACTAATGGTGCCCATATAGAGGTGTATTAAATGAGGCAAAAAAAAACTTAAATATAAACGTCTCATTTTGTAATAATTTTCTCTTGTCTGTCTCTTCATTCGCTTTTGTAATAAATCTTTGAAATTGTAAAGAGACTTTATGGACACCCTGTGTATCTCACCAGAGTAAAGCAGTACGTAATATCTCACATTGACACAATCACAGGGCTCCCCAAATGTCCATACCTTCCCCAGGAGAAGTATTCCTGCCACCAGCAGCACAGAGGTCACACTTCTTCTGATTCTCAGTGGCCCCATCTCCAGATATAATGTACAGTCTGCTCAGGTTTTTTTTGTCAGCACATTCAGGACATGGTGGTTATATCGGTCCCCGTCTCACTCAGGATCCCTGTCACCCTGGTAGAACAATCAGAATGTAGACTAGTAGCTCTCGTTGACTTCATAACGTAAAAGAAATGTGAGATCAATAGGAGGGGAAACCCTGGTCGGGGTAGGGCCACATTTACAATTTACGTGCCTGTGGACACAAAACTCTAGAGCACCTCACCCCTCCCCCATACCTCCTTCCCTTCACAAAGAATGAAAAAAATTGAGGAAATAATTTTTTATGTATATATATTTATTTCATTATTTTTTTTCACCCAATTTACAGTAAACTGCCATAACAGCTGAACCACGTGAGACGTTTGCAGCTCAGCTGGAATAGCAGAGGAGCCGTTATGGTTGGTGGGTGTGCCTTTAAGTATTATGGCCCCACTCTTTAACATTAGCTTTTGCATTCTGTCATTGTATGTTAATACATGGGTGTACATCAGTGGATGCTCAACCATATGGCCGATTTTTTGGGACTACCTTTCTCACAAGGTTTTGTTGACCTAATGCGCAGCTGAGTATCCTAGAAGATGGGGTTCTGTAGGACCAAGGCTGAGCAACCACCACCTTTCCTCTACTTTCCTCAAGAGCAGCCTTCACTGCAAGATGCAGGAGATGGGTTGAACAGCGCACACCTACAAACACACCATCATGGAGAGCCTTCACCATATTAGCTACTCTGTCAGTCACCACACTATGTCTGCGTCCAAGCCACTGTGCCTCGTCCTGATTCAGTGCCTGCACTATATTGTAAGACTTGTGGTGATCGTCCATCACCATACTATGGAGAATGGTATCCCTGCTTTCCAACAAAGCAGTGGCACTGGTGCTTAAGCTACCTTTCCCAGAGTTGCTTACACATTTCTTCCCTCTGCTCCCAGTAACCAGCAAAAAGCATACACAGATGCACATTTCTTCCTTCTGCTCCCAGGAACCAGCATAAAGGTATCCAGGGTTCAACATGCCATCCAACACTAATCTCCACACTGCTCCATTCTTGCAATTGTATTTTATGTGTGCATTTATTAATTTCTGTCTGATTAGTTGTCTTTTACTTAGTATATTCCTCTGCTTCTCCCCCTCCTCCTACGTTATAAATTCTTTAACAATCTGAGCATTTTAGCAAATCTCAATCTCTCTTTCCTCCCAGCATACACAGACAGAACCACATTTCTTCAATCCGCTACCATCTCACTCCCTAATCCCCCTCTGTTCATTCTTACTCCATCTTCCCACCCAGCCCACATGCACCCCACTACTTCATGTTCTCTATTTGCCCTCACATAGTGTCTCACTCTTCTCCTCTTCTCCTACCTGTACAGTAATTGAGTGCTTCCAACTGCTTTCTGCTGTAACTTGGTTATTTTTACAGGACTGAATCTTCAGCATCTCCCTAGATTGAAACCTGACAAAGTGTTTAAGAGTTGGCTGCTTCAACTGTTCGGGATGACTTTTGGAAGTGCCTCTCATATCAGTAGCTTAAGTGAAATGATTCCCCTTTTTGTTCTTGTTGCTGCTCCGACTACTACTTGTTGCCCTAGGACCAGCCACATCATCTTCTTGACTTTGTCTTAACAAGATTGCCTTGTGGTATTCATGTAGATTTTGGCTCATCACTTAATTACTAAGATGACCCAACATTCTACCTTCCTTGTCACAGTGGATACATTTTTCTTCATGTCCGCTTACCCTTTAAGCAAAAATGTCCTCAAACTTTTGGACTCCAAAAAGTGGCTCCAACCCAGAAGTGCCATATATTCCTCCTGACTTGATTTAACGGTTTCCTTATTCTTCCTGTCTGTATTTTCTGACCTCATAGGAGCTTGCCTACTACTGGGACTAGTTACAATGATGGCACTGATGGAAGGTAGCTGGTGGAAGTGACGCTAACAACCTGGGTGGAAGACTTTGCTGTGATATCATAAGCAGGCATTTCATGCGATATTCGAGGCAAGTGGTACTGGTGATACTTTGGGAGAAATCATCACACATAGAGAATGAAGAGAAATATGGGTGAGACTCATCAACAGTGATATCCTCTGGCTCATAGTCTAGACCATGAGGAACTAGACTAAAAGCTACAGCTGCAGTGTCAGAGATATATCACCAACAGCTAAGCCTAAATTGGGGTCACCATCCCAAATACCTCTCCTACCTGACTGCTAGGAACAATATTTGCTGTTATTTCTCCTCTAGTTGGAATACTGCTGCTCGCAGAAGTGGAAGCACTAGCAGTAGTTATAGTGGCAGTGACACAGCTGATTTTCTGCTCTTACTTGTAAATCTTCCTCTTAGACTGAGTGGAGAAGGAACAACCACAGCCTGTGAGGAAACTAGCCTGCTGGTACTGCAAAAATGATGCTGGTTTTACAGCAGTAGAGGAAGTGAAGGCACTAACGATAGTACTGGTGGCTCTGGGGGAAGAATCTTGAAACGGCCAATGAATACAAGGTTTCGAATGCTTCCTGCCCTCAGTTGACCTATGATGCTCTGATGCCTGGTGCCAAATGGCACTGGCTGTTACTTTCCCTGTCATTCTCAATTCCAAAGATTGGCTAGCTTCCAGACTTCTAGTATCCCACCCTACTATAGCTTGTTCTGCTTGTTAGACTCTTGCTGCTGCTGTTGTTAGCCCATGACTTTGCCAAGAGAACAGGGATTGGAAAAGACAACACACTCTGCTGTTCTTTCCTTTGCCTCTGCCTTGGGATGGTTGAAGTTGAGGCAAGAGTATTAATTTTTGTCCTAGCATTGCTTATGGCATGAGTTATCGTGCTCCTGGAGGACTCAAAAGTTGAGGACAACATTGACGACAACATTGTTGACAAGACAGTTTTTGCACTGCTGCTGATGGTGGTGGTGGTAGACGTGCCATTGGTTGTAGCAGTGACACCTAGGCAGTGATCTGCTCTCTAAGAATCATCCCTCTTAGAAACAGTTCCTCACTGCTTCATTCTTCTACAAAAATTTTTTTTTAACTCCTAAGCAATGGCAACTCCGATCAGCCAACTTAACTCTTGGCTTAAGAAAATAGGAAATTGAGAGTGAGTAAGTGTAGGATAGATGTATTAATTAGTGAATATGTGTGGGGCTTTGTGCTTGTGCTTACTTATGAAAATCAAGAAGCCTATTGCAAGGCGAACTGGAGAAAAAAGAAACAGACGTGAAAAAAAGGAAAATAATACAACAGAAAGCAAAATAAAAGATTTTTGACATGTTTTCAACGAAAAAAGTTTAACTATAACCAGAAAAATTTGTTAAAATATATAAAGAATCTTTGTCTTCAAGTCTTCTAGAGAAAAAGAGAATCTTCTTCATTAACTCTTTCTCTGTTATTGCGCTGCTACACAAAAAGTGTGAGACTCTCGCTGTGGCCTGCGGCAATCAGCATCCTTATTTTTAAAAAGACTAGTAGCCTAACGGTAGCCACTAGCAGAGACTAGCACAGTTAGAGTAGGGCCACTGTTCCAATGTTGATATTAAGATAAATACTGGAGACATTATATACATTACTGCTTTTTTAACCTTTAACACAGTTATCCCCCTCACAGAGCACTCAAAATTATTTTGGTACATACTTTAGAAATGTCCCCCTCTGTGTTCTATTTGAAAGCATTTTTCCTGCTCTTTCAACCCCTTCACTACCAATGTCAAGATCTCTCGGGCTTCAAAGGCACCATCTGGTGTCCCAATATCGAGATATCTCGATCTGATGATCTGCAGCTGGAAATCTAATTAAATTTGTGTGCTGCAAATAAATGTTGTTTGCTTTTGGGCTGCAGAAGATGTCCCCAAACATTTAGCCCTGTGGGCATAATGCCCAAAGAACTAAACCTGTAAAATCAGCTGCTGAATGCTCTGAAATATCGGGCTTTCAGCAGCCGATGCAGGAAGAAATAGAAGAAAATAGACCAGCTGCTTAAACCTCTAACTCAATTTGGCAGAAGATGGCGCCACCTACTGGCCAAAAATAGGTTATTTACAGTAAGACATACAATGGGAATAAACTCAAATAATTCTTACTTTCTAATTAAAAATGATTTTACAAAAAAACACTGGTTTCTGTCAATGTTTTTTTTTTGGAAAGTCACTTGATAGTAAAAGGGGATAAACAAGTGTTCCTGTGTCAGTCCAGCCCCCAGCTGATTTTCTTAACAATCACAAATGACTTGCAAAATTATATAATATATATATATATATATATATAAGATTCCAGGTAATTTAAAGGGGCGCAAATCACACTCCTAATAGAAATATCTCACATGATGCATTATTTGAAAGCAGATTTTCACAGCATTCAAATGAAGTGTTTGTTTTTTGTATAGCTGTTAAGTGACATTAATAGTAGTGATAGTGATCATCTGTCATTAGCCATCAAAATAATTTAATAGTGATTTTGTGTTTGGGTTCATACAAAACTATTTTTTATGGGATTAAAAAAATTGCAATTAATGGTAAAACTGAGTGAGTGTAAAAATAGATAATACAGCAATACAACGGAAGTTGACCTTCCAAGGTTAGGGGGTAACCCAATTTCAGTTTAGAAAAACAGTTTAAACCAACTTTATTTTAAATAATAGTACAACCAATTCAAAACAATATTAAAACAACACAAATAGAATAATGTGGTATATGTGATGGTATATCTGGAAAAAAGGGTCCAAGATCCACAATACGTATCACTAATGCAATTATTGAGAGTTTAAGAGATATAATATGGATAACATATGTGGATATCGTAATTAAAGGACTTATCCTATGGCCATGTGAATGCAGATAAATGTAATCAAGGGTGAGGGAAAGTATTCATTAATCCAGCGTAACCAAGATGCATAATAACAATTGTCCCAGATATTCTTTATTGATTCCTGAGGGACACTTATGATTTATAATCCCTTTAATTACGATATCCACATATGTTATCCATATTATATCTCTTAAACTCTCAATAATTGCATTAGTGATACGTATTGTGGATCTTGGACCCTTTTTTCCAGATATACCATCACATATACCACATTATTCTATTTGTGTTGTTTTAATATTGTTTTGAATTGGTTGTACTATTATTTAAAATAAAGTTGTAAAAATAGATAATACTGTGTGAATTTTCTACCTAAGGTTATTGTAATACATGCAGTTTTATGATTTGTGTATATTTATTTTTAGTAATATTTACTCTGAGTTAGTTTGTGACAATATAGGAGTGCACATATATGTTTGTATAATGACACATGTCACCTCTCTGGGAAATATGATTTTTTTTGTAGTTTTAAAACAAACACAGTGTTTTTATACTTCATATTTTATCCAGGCCCTATTTCTGTATAAATTGCAAGATGGTTCAAATGAGTAAAAGGAGTGAAATCAATTTATACTTTTGAAGATAAAATTGTATTTTTCAAACAAAATGGGCATAGAATCATACAGGGTTATCCAAAGAGATCCGAATTGCTTGAGAAAGGTAACCGAACGCTGAAAATCAGCGTTCGGTTACCCTTCCTGACCATTCGGCTATCCAGAGAGCAGGCAATAAGCCAAATCCTAGCGAATTGCCTGAACATACGGTGCCTGTTCGGTGCCTGTTCGAGGGCAGTGAAATCCCCATCAAAAAGCACTGCTTCGTCTATTCAAAGAACACAAACCAGCAGTGAAAGGTTCCCCTAATGCCCTGCCATTCGGTGGTTTAATTCGGCAAATTTATTCAGGAGAATCCCATAGGCTTCAATGTTAAAAATATTCCCGTTTTAATTCAATATCTAATAAACCGTTCATTATAAAATTCTGCAGTAAAGAGTCTCTTTATTTATAGATTTTTTAGGATACTTTAAGCATTTTTCTTAAATTTTTTTCAGTTTACTTATTTTTTTTGTAACAGCCCTTTTTATTATCATTCCCTGGACCTCCTGTGTAAATTTCAGACATTTTCGCTCAGTAGTTTCTTTGCAAACAGCGTTTCAATTTCACATTCATACAAACGGTTTTGCTAATTTATTCACCTCCCTCGTCTGCGGTCTCGGCTGCTTCGACTGGGTGTGATCGGCTCCTGTTCGGGCTTTTCCACGGGTTTATCCAGATGTTTTTGTGGCTTTTCAGCGTGCATTCGGTGGGTTTTGCGGTTAGTTTTTGTCAGGTTTGCGGCAGCTTTTCCCTGCAGTTCGGGGACCCTGTGGTGTTTGCTGAATACACCGCAGGGTCGCCGAAATGGGATTAGCAAAAGGAACCGAATTGAAGAGAACGAAAAGTCACCGAACGTGCGGTGACTTTTCAAATCTCTTTGGATAACCCTGATAGTTTTTGTTCTGAAATGCAGATGAAGTGATGTTAATTGCAGAATTTAAAATGTTTGCTTGATATTTAGCATACAATGACGCATATGGTGCTTTTTAGGAAGCACATCATCAAAATGGGCCACAATTTCACCTTTTTGCCTATAATAGGGTTCCATTTTTCATATTTCAGTATAACATGTATAATTTGTGTGAGTATCTCAGAGATACATGGCTGAAATTAGTGACTCAATAAAGATAAGGGCTATGGGTAAAAATGGCTCAGCTGTATAGGGGTTAATATTTAGAAGCTGATTTAATTGAGCAAGTAATAGATGCAGGTGATTGGACAAGCAAGTGCGGCATCATACAAAAAGGTATTCAGTGATTGGCCAATAGTACTGATTATTGTTCCACCTCCCTTCTCTTTCACCCTCAATGTAGCGGAATAACGAAATGATTTGTTATATAAGAAATCCAAATGAATCAAAGCGATTCATTTTCATTTCAATATACTGCTTTGGCAATTCATTTATCGTAATGTTTCCAAGACAAATCACCATCAATTCAGATTTCAACTTGTCATGAAACAAATTGAGCAAGTCCAGTATTGATGCAAGTTACCTATAGTTGATCTATCAGGAAACCAGAATCCAGTACACAATAAAATAACATGTCCTAAATAAATGACTAGTTGCAGAACAAATCAAACAAAACATTAAAAAATAGTTTTTATTAATAAAATATTTGCATTCGTATAATTGCAGTCACAAATATAAACCCTTTAATTTCCATGCAATTTTTGTGCACTTTGCATACCCTCTCTTACAAGAGGTGCTCATCTCCATCGATTATCTGCTCCAATAAACCGTCCTTCAGCCAGAAAGCTACAGTAAATAACGATAGCAGCTATTGAATCGGAATGACACTTGTACGTTCAGTGCTAATAATTTCTATGACATATTCAACAAGTCAGGACAATGTATCAGTCCTGTAGACATGTTTTATGCAGAAAACTGACCTGACTGACCTTGATGGGCAAATTGGCCTGAGATCACTGGTTTACATTTGTAGTTATGATAAACAGAATTGAAATTGACTAAGATTCATTTATAAATATATGTATATATACAAACATCATTTCACTGTCGAGTGACTACTATAGTGATCACCTGGCAGTAGGCACCAGATAAATGTTATAGTGATTTTGTGTTTGGGTTCATATTAAACATGACAAAGATTCCTTCATAAATATACGTATATACAATCATAATTTGTAAATTATATGACACTGAATAAACAGCTGTGAAAATAAGAACATAAACCCACCAGGGGTAACAATTTACAATCAAGATCTCAATTTTATCATTTTCAGATTTTAGAAATATTTGAGATGACAGACTGAGTTTATAATACCATCATCAACCCTTTTCTCCAAAATCAGTTAAACAGAAATTCTAGAAGTCATCAGTGGGACAGCATCCAAGCTGCCAAAAGCTACATAATAGTTGAATGATAGTGGCGGTAAAGTATAAGTTCTCCCACAGTCAGAGAATTCACAAGAAAGTGGCAGATTCAAGATTGTTCTATAATTTTGCCAAAAGTCTATCATTTCTTTGTTAATCTTTCCACATTTCTAGATCCGACGAAAAAGATAAGTGGTATAAGTTCCCTTCCAGAAGCATTTTACCTGAATTAACAGTAAGTTCAGAAAATAATAATAATAAAGCCTCACACTTAGAAAACAAAACTTCACCTTGATTGTGCAAGGAGCCTGTCCTGCAAAAATTGGTCACATACATAAAAGTACAAGAATTGTTTGCAATATATACAGATAGGGATAAAGAGCAGTCATTAAAGGCGGTCAGTAAAATCATCATTCTTAAACGCACCCACATGCTTTTAACAGTGCAAAAATACCCTGAGCAAGATTTTTTGAAAAAATAAACAATATATATATATAATCTAATACCACCAGTATAAAAGAAGACTGTATTGCTTAATTTAAAAAAGACTCTATTTCCAAATAAAGAAATAAAAATTGCTAGAAAATTTGTAGTAAAAATATACATATTCAATAAAATTACAAAAGTGTAGAAAATTCTTTTCACATACATAGCAAAATAGGACAGTCATATTTAGGTTTTAGTGCAGACATAATAAAATATATGCTATGAATTAAATCAACCTGAGAGTTTGGCAGAGAATGGTTATTCTGTGCCTTGACATATGTGCTTAAAGGAGGCTCGTCCGAGGTGGAAAAATGGGGAACAGCAACAAACTAAATATTTAAATTCACTTTCAAATTTCAAAAGAAAAATATTTTCCAGCAAAAGATACTTAGACTGATACTATGCTCACAGTACTTACAAAATTTTTAAAAAATCCCCGCATGAACATATAAAACTTTGTTTGAAAAGGAGCATTTGGCAGAGAATCATTGTAATCAAGCTCTTAATCTTGAAAATGGTGCTTAAATGGGGCTTGTCCATGGTGGAAAAATTGGAGACAGCAACAAACTAAATTTATAAAGTCGCTTTCAATATTCAATATACAAAAAGGTTTTCCACCCCACAAATATTGAGACCGATATCCTGTTACATGGCCCTTTCAAAAAAAAATATTTTTTTTTAAAACAAATCCGGAGTGAACATATAAAAGATACTTTGAAAATAATTTTTGGGAGTAACTAGAAAAAAAAAAGTAAAAACTGATAAAACATCACAATATAATATTTTACAGGAATTGTCAGGCTGACACAATGGTTCATTGTATTTCAAGCAAAATTAAAGGTTTTTTTTCTCTATTAAGCTCAGAGACAGTTCATCCTTCCAGCAGATTTTTCTTCAAAAATAATCACATTCTTCTGTAAATTAAATATTTATTTTTATATTTAGAAAACAAGTCTATAGTTAAAAAAATTCCATGAAAGTGCATTCCCTTTTCTGCATTAAGACAGGCTGGCCGGTTGTCCTGGTGTCCCTGAACGTGACTTGAGTGATGTTAGAGTTCACCGTTAAACGTTAGTCCTGTGGAAACTCCTGGAAGGGGTAAAGTTCTCATAGATTGCGTTGGTGTTATGGTAGATCAGGTCTGGCTTTGGGTTCGTCTTAATTTGAATGTAGTCTAGTACGCATTTATGCAGGAAGATGTACTGACCCTGATGTTGGAAAACAAAAATTAAACATTAATAATCAAAAATTAGATTTATTCGATTTTTGGGATTACTGTGTCAGTTTTGTTTAAACTGTATCCCTAGACATGCAGAGGATACATTTGGCACAATATCAGCAACCCTTAAATGTTATAATAGCTAGACTTACAGGGTTATCCAAAGAGTAGGCTTGTGCACCGATTTTTTTTTCGGTTCGATTTTTCGGATTTTTAAACTTTTCGATTTGGCCCGTTTCGACCGATTTCGGTTTCGATTCGATTCGGTTCGGCACGTTTTTCGGGTACATTTTTTTTTCGGAATTTCGACCATTTTTCGTATTTTCGTGTCACTGTGCTCGGTTTTTGTATCGACTTTTCGTAATTTCGGAAATTTTCGTTTTTCGGAATTGCACATTTTTCGGAATATCGACCATTTTTCGTATTTTTCGTGTCATTTTGCCCGTTTTTTGTATCGACTTTTTCGTTTTTTTGAAAAATGTTAGTTTTTCAGAAATTTTCGTTTTTACAAAATTTTCGTTTTTCAGAAATTTTCGTTTTTCGGAAAATTTTCGTTTTTCGGAAAATTTTCGTTTTTCGGAAAATCTGTTCTCCTCGTTTGACACATTTCAAGTCCATTCGAAAAATCCGAAAATATTTCGTTTCGGCTCGGAAAACATTTCGGATCTGAAATTTTCGGATCTAAAATTTTTCGGAAATTCGGCCGCATCCGAAAACACGAATCGGGAAATTTCGTGAAAATTCCGAAATTCTGAAACCCGAAACGCACATCCCTACCAAAGAGATTCGAATTGCTTGAGAAAGGTAACCGAACGCTGAAAATCAGCGTTCGGTTACCTTTCCTGGCCATTCGGCTATCCAGAGTGCAGGCAATTCGCCAAATCCTGTCGAATTGCCTGCACATACGGTGACTGTTCGGTCCCTGTTCGAGGGCAGTGAAATCCCCATGAAAAAGCACTGCTTCGGCTATTCAGAGAACACAAACCAGCAGTGAAAGTTTCCCCTTATGCCCTGCCATTCGGGGGTTTAATTCGGCAAATTTATTCAGGAGAATCCCATAGACTTCAATGTTAAAAATATTCCTGTTTTAATTCAATATCTAATAAACCGTTCATTATAAAATTCTGCAGCAAAAAGTCTCTTTATTTATAGATTTTTTAGGATACTTTAAGCATTTTTCAGAATTTTTTCAAAAAAATTTAAAAGTCCGATTATTTTTATTTATTTTTTTTCAGTTTGCTTATTTGTTTTGTAACAGCCCTCTTTATTATCATTCCCTGGACCTCCTGTGAAAATTTCAGACATTTTCGCTCAGTAGTTTCTTTGCAAACAGCGTTTCTTTTTCCCAGATTCATACAAATGGTTTTTCTAATTTATTCACTGCCTCCTCTGCGTCACAGCTGCTTCAGCTCTGTGTGATTCGGCTCCTGTTCGGCTCCTGTTCGGCTTTTTCGAAGGTTAATCCAGATGTTTTTGCTTGTTTTCAGCGTGCATTCGGTTAGTTTTCGTCAGGTTTGCGGCAGCTTTTCCCTGCAATTCGGGGACCCTGTGGTGTTTGCTGAATACACCGCAGGGTCACCGAAATGCAATCGGCAAAAGGAACCGAATTGAAGAGAACGAAAAGTCACCGAACGTGCGGTGACTTTTCAAATCTCTTTGGATAACCCTGACTGTTTGCCAAAAAGAACCTACGTCAACCAACTGACAACTGGGTCTGAGTGGGATTTAGCCGTATTTGTCAGAAAAACATATCAGATTTGGGACAGGGAAGCAGTAAGTAAGCAAGAGAAGTCCCAGTCTTACCTCTGTTTGCACCATTATATTACGATGCATTCGGAGATCACGTACAATCCCGCGCACATCGACTTGATCCTCCGCTTCAATCTGCCTAATACCGCGATCAAGAGCAATTAGAGTTCCTGTTCTGCCAACGCCAGCACTGCGGGAGGTTAAAACATTGGTCAGTAATGGTACCGTATCCAAAACTGAAATAATAGGTAATCCACAACGCTTGCTCAGTAGTGTTTGTAATATAGGAATCTGTCTCCCCCTCTGTAAGTACTAAATCAACCATAATCATAAAGGAGACTTCAGATATTTAACATAGCGCCTTGTGTAGCTCTGTAAGTTCACTAAATGAGCCAGCTTTATTTTAAATATATCTCTATTATCTGACCCCCTTTTTATGTGCTGTACCTGCATATCACACTCTACTGAAGAACATGCAATAAATCATAAACACCAACTTATACCATCAAGAAATTTGATTCATAAGAGTTATTTTTGGTGTATGTGTATATTAATTAAGCAGTGCCCAATAGGCAGCTATGTCGCAGCTCCCAAAATGCAGCGCCCACTAGTAGGCAAACTGTTACATGCCTGTTACAACTACTAAGGCATGTTTCATTAATTAATCATACACTGTTTGCTTTTCACAGAAGTGTTTACCAGTGGAAAGATGGAAACATATTGCCAGCAGAAAGCCTTACATATGACTTAATGAACCCAATGAGAGTCTCCGTACCTGCAGTGCACCAGGATCGGTGTTCTAGGGTAATTATTCATGAAGTCACAGATGATATTCCTGAAATTTATTAGAACGTCGGTCGTCTCTGGAACGCCATGATCTGGCCAGGCGGTAAAATGAAAATGACGCACTAGGTGAGATTGATTATTGGCTCTCTGGAGGATGAAAAGAATTAAAAATGTCATTGAACGTATCAGGTCACCCGATAATGTGCTAACGTGGCACAGATTCATTTCTTTGATACATGTACAAGGGTTTTAAGATACATGAGTGATTAAGGATTGGGCTTCGCTCCTTATGCACCTTTGTGCAATATATTTGTTTATTACTATAGAAAATATACAAAGGAAGTATAAATGCACAGTAACCTGCTGTACAATTCGAGTGGCAGCAGGGGTTTTGCCTTGACTTGGAATAGCAGTAGAGATGTTGACATTTACAGGTGGAGTCGTTCTAAGTAATGACTCACTCATAATTCTTGGCGACTCTACTGGAATTGGGCTCATTGTGTGTATTTGTGACACTGGTCATTGGTACACTAACCACTCAGTTTACCCGATAGCTAATGCAAGTCTGATGTTAAATCTTCTGTAAAAATGCTGCAGTGTTAAACTGGATTATAAACCAAATTATCAACGAACCCAAGTGACTGGCTGGCAATACCAAGCATCCAGGCCTTTTATTCCGCCCCCCCTGGTTTTTCTTTTGGATTTTAAACTTGTTAAACATATTGTACCAAGAAAGAACACTCACGTTGGTCAGTTCAAAATCTCTGATTGTCCATTCAGGTAAAACGTCTTCTTGTTTCGGTGAGACGGTTAATCTGTTAAATTGCTTGGGGTGAGATGAAGGCCAATACTCCTCACACTTGACCTATGGTGAAATGAAATATAAAGGCCTTTAAGCGCACAGATAAGCACAAGCTGACAATGGTTGTTTTAATCTCTAGCTCACAGAAATATTATTTTAAATTTTCAATTTGTACCCTTCTGATTGATATACAGTGGCAAGAAAAAGTATGTGAAACCTTTAGGATTACGTGGAGTTTTGCATGAATTGGTCATAAAATGTGCTCTGATCTTCATCTAAGTCACAACAATTTGAAAAACACAGTCTGCTTAAAATAATACAACACAAACATTATATGTTTTCATGTTTTTATTGAACCGAACATGTAAACATTCACAGTGCAGGGGGGGAAAGTATGTGAACCTTTGGACTTAATAACTGGTTGACCCTCCTTTGGCAGCAATAACCTCAACCAAACGTCTCCTGTAGTTGCAGATCAGACCTGCACAATGATCTGGAGTAATTTTGGACCATTCCTCTTCACAAAATTGCTTCAGTGTAGCAATATTCTTGGGATGTCTGGTGTGAATCGCTCTCTTAAGGTCATGCCACAGCATTTAAAACAGGTTGAGGTCAGGACTCTGACTGGGCCACTCCAGAAGGCGTATTTTGTTTTGTTGAAGCCATTCTTTTGTTGAATTACTTGTATGCTTTGGGTCATTGTCATGTTGCATCACCCATCCTCTGCGGAGCTTCAGTTGGCAGACAGATGGTCTTACGTTTTCCTGCAAAATGTCTTGATAAACTCTGGAATTCATTTTTCCATCAATGACAACAATCCGTCCAGGCCCTGAGGCAGCAAAGCAGCCCCAAACCATGATGCTCCCTCCACCATATTTTACAGTGGGGATGAGGTTTTGATGTTGGTGTGCTGTGCCTTTTTTTCTCCACACATAGTGTTGTGTGTTTTTTTAAACAACTCCATTTTGGTTTCATGTGTCCACAGAATATTTTGCCAGTAGTGCTGTGGAACATCCAGGTGTTCTTTTGCAAAGTTCAAATGTGCTGCAATATTCTTTTTGGGAAGCAATGGCTTCCTCCGTGGTGTCCTCCATGTACTCCATTCTTGTTTAATGTTTTCCTTATTGTAGATGTGTCAACAAAAATGTTAGCATGTGCCAGAGATTTCTGTAAGCCTTTAGTTGACACTCTAGGATTCTTCTTTACCTCATTAAGCATTCTGCGCTGTGCTCTTGCAGTCATCTTTACAGGACGACCAAGCCTAGGGAGAGTAGCAACAGTGCTGAACTTTCTCCATTTGTAGACAGTCTGTCTTACCGTGGACACATGAACATCAAGGCTTTTGGAGATACTTTTGTAACCCTTTCCAGCTTCATGCCAGTCAACAATTCTTTATAGTAGGTCTTCTGAGAGCTCTTTTCTGCGAGGCATTGTTCACATCAGGCAGTGCTTCTTGAAACCAGTAAACCCAAAACTGGTGTGTGTTTTTAAAGGGCAGGACAGCTTTCAGCAACACAACCAATAATATCACACTGATTGGACTCAAGGTTGGCTCACTCCTGGCTCCGATTAGCTCTTGGAGAAGTCATTAGGCTAGAGGTTCACATACTTTTTACACCCTGCACTGTGAATGTTTACATGTTATGTTCAATAAACACATGAAAACATATAATTTTTGTGTTGTATCAAAATTGTTGTGACTTAGATGAAGATCAGAGCACATTTTATGACCAATTCATGCAAAACTCCACGTAATCCCAAAGGGTTCACATACTTTTTCTTGCCACTGTATATGTAGATTGGAAAAGCCGTGCTAGCCCAGATGCCAAAATCACCAATGTATAGCAGTACATAGTGATACCTTTTTTATTGGGCTAACACTACATTAAAAAGATAAGCTTTCGAGAGCATTACTCTCTTCTTCAGGTCTGGAAGCTCTACTGAGCAAAGTCATAGAATTGAAAAATAAAGAGCCAAACAGAAGCGGAAGGTTTAGGATGGGTGTCATAAATACTAATAGTGGAATAGTATAGTCAAAAAGGGTAAAGAGAGGACAGATCATAGACCCATAAAACAACGGAGATAAGCATCATGATGTGCATCTGATGATGGTGGCTGGAAAGGAAGATGTTGGTAGTGAGTTAAAAATGCAAAGTCTGCATTGAGTCCTTTGTTCATGATAGTCTTTAAAATGTACTTTGAGGACTTTTATCCTGAGTTGTGGATGGAGTGACAGGTATTATAAAAAATATTGTCTAAAATGTCCTTCAGGCTGTGTGTATAAGGTGTGTATGAAACATAAATGAATTTTGAGTTTAGACTTGGGTCCCATCACAAAGATATCTCATTAATATATGAAAATATTCCAAAATCCCAGAAAAATCCCAAATCTCGAAACACTTCTGGACCTAAGCATTTCAGATATTGAATTCTCAACCTGTATATTTAACCTAGTAAAAAGACAGCCTGGCATTAAATGCTTGATTTAAAAGAGCAAATAGGCTCACACAAGCTGTTAGATGACTGTGTTCGCTGTAAAAGTCAACCAGACCTTAGATGCTACATGCCGTATCCATCTCCGGACATTATACCTTGAGAAAGACACTTATCTGTGACGAAACGCGTCGGTTTTTATGTCCAACATCTTGATGGAACAAATTATTATAATTTTATCACACTTTTATCCAGCTTTCTGTTAGTTTCCTACATTTTATGGTGCTGTGCTGTTCCCAGCGGTTCTTACACCCAAGTGGACCAGTTTCATCAGCGGCTTACAGTAATCTGGCGGCATCCAGTAGTTCAACAGTGGCTGAGTATTATTGATGTGCCTATGTATTGCTTTTATCTTGTGAGCATTTCTATTTAGGAGGATATATTTACTATATCTTACACCTGCAATTTTGCCCTATGTTTTTCTTATTTGTATCTTCTATGCAGTGAGACCCTTATATTTATTTATTATTTATTCCTTAGATGCTACATAGTCCGATAGACAAATAATATATCAATATCACTGTTTATCCAACTTTCAAAAAGTAATATTTTAGAAATATATCAAGTTGTTTTTTTCTGTAAAAATATCATTATTTTATTTACTGACTATCCGTAGTTTTATTTTGAGAGGACCCTATTTAGATCGGCCAATCAGGATGATGGATTTTAGTACCTTGCCAGTTTCGACACATCTTGTCAGCATAACGACAGCGCGGACGTCTTTCTCCCAAATCATTCTCCAGAAATCGTTGACCGTTTGTGGTAAGGGGCCCTGTGCCGCAATGTATGCCTTGGGATCCTTGTAGCCCTGGAGCAGAAGCAGAGCGAGTCTGTCAGCTTAAAGAATGGTTACTTCACATTATAAAAAAAGCACCAGTGATGACATCACAGAATATACTTACAGGAATGTAGTTTGCATTGATGAAATCGTCATTTGGATTATTTGTGACGGCAAGTTTAACTCGAGAAACGTCATCTAGTAACAAGCGTAGATAAAATATAGAACAAAAGAATAATTCAATATCTAATAAACCATTCATTATAAAATTCTGCAGTAAAGAGTATCTTTATTTACAGATTGTTTTAGGATATTTTAAGCATTTTTTTTTTTTTTAAAAAATTCAGATTTTTTTTAAGTTTACTTATTTTTTCTGTAACAGCCCTTTTTATTATGATTCATTGGATCATATGTAAATTTCAGACATTTTCGCTCAGTAGTTTCTTTGCAAACAGCGTTTCACTTTTCAAACCTTCAAGCAAACTGTTTTTCTAATTTATTCACTGCCTTCTTCTGCAGTGTTGGCTTTTGCCGGCGGCATCGCTGCGTGTGATCGGTTCCTGCTCGGGTTTTTCTGGTGTTTTCAGCGGGTTAATCTAGATGTTTTTGCGGGTTTTCGGCGTGCATTCGCCAGGTTTTGCTGTTAGTTGTCGTCGGGTTTGCGGCAGCCTTTCCCTGCAATTCGGGGACCCTGTGGTGCTTGCTGAATACACTGCAGGGTCGCCGAAAAGGGATCAGCAAAACGAACCGAATTGAAGAGAACGAAAAGTCACCGAACGTGCGGTGACTTTTCGATTCTCTTTGAATTACCCTGCAAGACTTTGACAAAAAATATTACTCAACTAACTTAAAACTAACCCAGACCATACTGTGAGGAGAAATGGGAAAACGCAACTTACATGGCAACACGTTGGTATAACGGTTCTTCGGTTTATTTTCCATAATTTCAGACGCCGATTTGGACTGAGAGACGCCAACAGAGGCAAAGGTCTGGATTGAGGGAAACAATGTAATTCATTCACACGTGTTTACCATAATAAGGTTTCCAGCACGTCCTGTATTTCTGCCAAGATAACCGCCCCCATGTCCAGTGCGGATTTCCAAGCAAGTTTAAATCTGTTGACCAGTACTGATAACTCATAACCTGATCTCAGATTATATAATCTGTATGTCACTGTTGAATACAAAGCCCTCAGACACAACTATCTTCTTCCACTTGAAAGAAATAACATTTTAAGATTATATAAGGGGTTATGCACCAAGCACCAATATTTTTTGTAGATTTCACCGTAGTTGCCAGCATAGTGTCAGTCAAAGTTGTCCAGCATTGTGTCTAAGCAATGTTTTCAGTGTCTTTTCCATGAGGGTTCAATAAGGATCGACTCTTTAAAATCGCCAAAGTACATTCAACAGTGATGTGTAAAATGGAAGAAAAACACTGAATGGAGAATAGCTACGGTTTACTCATTTAACAGAAAAATATTGGTGGTACTGTTATTCATCATCGATGGTCTCAGATTCTCGCTTCTTAGGATAGCTATAAGAACAATACGTATCTGGTCTGCGCGAAATGGACGCTAGGGAATTCGGGTAGGTTTCTCACGTGACGTCATCGATGTTATTACATGTGGAGATATAAACACAAAAAGATCGCAAATCTAAGTGCAGTACAGTGTTAACAAGTACAGAGTGTATATCTTTGTGTGGTTGTTCAACTCACAAACGAAGAGCCCATACACTGGCTCTGAGTGGATCGTTGCCTTTGGGTTGATTATCTTCAAATGCCTTCTCAGGTAACCCACTCCTTAACGTTGTTCACTCATTACATCCATAAGGTGTAGGAGAGAAGAAGAAGATACAATCTTGTGTATATCTGACTTACAATCGTATTGTAACAGATAAAGATGAAAACTCACATTTGGTGGAGCTATTCCCAGCTCTAGAACGAAGGCACATGGGTTTCGTAGGTCAAACCCAATAAAAAAAAAAAAAGATGCTGCAACGGTTCTTCTAAAATTTAATAAATGATTAAAACAAAATAAAATCAAGAAAATAAGCCAGGACGCGTTTCACCGTCGACACACGGCTTCATCAGCTGGTCTATACAATACAGAACTAACATGCATGTTTATATACCCTAAATAATTAAACAAATAAGCGACTTATCTCGTATGGATTCGTGATTGGCAATCAGCGTGCGTTTCTAACCTCGTTTCGGATCTTCCGCGCTTCGCTTCGTAATTGACAATAAGCGTGCGTATCTAGCCTCGTTTCGGATATTCCCGCTTCGATTCGTAATTAGCAATCAGCGTACGTATCTAGCCTCGTTTTAGGATATTCCGTGCTTCGATTCGTAACTGATAATCAGCGTGCGTATCTAGCCTCGTTTGGGATATTCCGCGATTCGGTTCGTAATTGACAATCAGCGTGCGTTACTAGTCTCGTTTTGGATATTACGCAATTCGATTCGTAGTTTGGCAATCAACGTTCGTTACTAGCCTCGTTTCGGATATTCCGCGCTTCGATTTGTAATCGGCAATCAGCGTGCGTTTCTAGCATCGTTTCGGATATTCCCCGCTTTGCTTCAATAAACAAGATCTAGATCTAGATCTTGGATATAAGTTGAGCAACGCATGGCAAAAGTTTTTAATATGACTGGACTTTGGACTTTACATCATAAAGCACATGCTGAGATTGACAGCCCCTTTCTGGATTTTGATCAAGAGGAAATAGAATGGACAGTAGAACGCGCAACCACCGAGAACCCTTGCGCAATATGGCGCCGAATACGATCGGGACACAGAGGATCCGAAATGAGGCTACATATACATTGATTGCCAGTTACGAAAATCGAAGCACGGAGGATCTGAAACGAAACTAGAAACGCATATTTATTGTCAATTGTTTATTGAAGCGAAGCGGGGAATATCCGAAACGAGGCTAGAAACGCACGCTGATTGCCGATTACGAATCGAAACGCGGAATATCCGAAACGAGGCTAGTAACGAACGTTGATTGTCAAACTACGAATCGAATTGCGTAATATCCAAAACGAGACTAGTAACGCACGCTGATTGTCAATTACGAACCGAATCGCGGAATATCCCAAACGAGGCTAGATACGCACGCTGATTATCAGTTACGAATCGAAGCACGGAATATCCTAAAACGAGGCTAGATACGCACGCTGATTATCAGTTACGAATCGAAGAGCGGAATATCCGAAATGAGGCTAGATACGCACGCTTATTGTCAATTACGAAGCGAAGCGCGGAAGATCCGAAACGAGGTCAGAAACGCACGCTGATTGCCAATTACGAATCCATACGAGATAAGTCGCTTATTTGTTTAATTATTTAGGGTATATAAACATGCATGTTAGTTCTGTATTGTATAGACCAGCTGATGAAGCCGTGTGTCGATGGCGAAACGCATCCTGGCTTATTTTCTTGATTTTATTTTGTTTTAATCATTTATTAAATTTTAGAAGAACCGTTGCAGCATGTTTTTTTTTTTTTATTGGGTTTGAATTACGAAACCCATGTGCCTTCGTTCTAGAGCTGGGAATAGCTCCACCAAATGTGAATTTTCATCTTTATCTGTTACAATACGATTGTAAGTCAGATATACACAAGATTGTATCTTCTTCTTCTCTCCTACACCTTATGGATGTAATGAGTGAACAACGTTAAGGAGTGGGTTACCTGAGAAGGCATTTGAAGATAATCAACCCAAAGGCAACGATCCACTCAGAGCCAGTGTATGGGCTCTTCATTTGTGAGTTGAACAACCACACAAAGATATACACTCTGTACTTGTTAACACTGTACTGCACTTAGATTTGCGATCTTTTTGTGTTTATATCTCCACATGTAATAACATCGATGACGTCACGTGAGAAACCTACCCGAATTCCCTAGCGTCCATTTCGCGCAGACCAGATACGTATTGTTCTTATTTCATTTACTGGTTTGGGGGAAACCACTACCATCTGGTTTGCAGGGTGTTCGGAAAGGATAGTGTGGGCGCTTGCCATTTTCCTTTATCCATTCTTTCTAGGATAGCTATAGTTCACCGTAGTTGCAACAACCGTGACATTAAGGCTGGGGTCAGACGAACGCAGAGCGAACGTGCGTGCAGCCACACTTTATCACGGCCATAGTAGCAGCAAATGACGGCCAATGACGGGCAATAGACGAAGTACGGCCGCACAAAAGTTCGGCCGGGCAACGCAAGCGGCATACGAACGCATTTTTTCGAGAACGTGATACCGCTAGTACTGACGTACAGAGTGCGCTGCGTCCGCATAGCGCCGTGTGTGCGTGATTAGGAGACGTCAGGCGCTTCTAATGTCCGGCCAACATAACGTCCAGACGCAAAAAGGGTTTTATTGAAGATCCGTACAAAATCAAGGACGAAAATGCGCATCGTATGACCGCTATCGCGTATTCCGTGAAAAAATACGTCCATTCGTTCGAACGCACTTTTTCACGGACAACGCAAAAAATGCGTTCGTCTGACCCTAGCCTTACCAACAGAAGAGAACTTTGCTCCCTGAATGGTGTTTAGCTGGTAACCCATATAGGGCCATATTACAATGTTGGTGCTAACTTAACCAGAGCTGTTGTAAACTTAAAACCTCCATAACCTATAATGGCTCTGGGAAGTTACACCAGCTCTGGTAAAGTTAGCACCAACATTGTAATATGGCCCATAATTTGTTTATTTTTGTGACATTAAGCGCCGATTCCTTTTCTTAGAGGAGCATAAATGCCATTTGTCACTTATGTATCCTTCTCCTTTCAGAATATAGAGCACTCCAGATAACAAAACACTAACCTCATACTCCCGGCTGAATAAAAGATTTGAGTCTGCGTTCAGTTTAGAGAAATGAGCCGGAAAATTTGCAGTTTTTATCCCCTGAGTCCTGTAACATGAAAAGCACAATGAGTGTAATGAATATATAGCAGAGTACAATGAATATATAACAGAGTACAATGAATATATAGCAGAGTGTAATGAATATATCGCAGAGTATAATGAATATATAGCAGGGTGTAATGAATATATAGCAGGGTGTAATGAATATATAACAGAGTATAATGATTATATATTAGAGTGTAATGAATATAAAGCAGCAGATAATGAATATATAACAGTGAATATAACAGTGTATAATCAACATATAGCAGGGCATAATGAATATATAAAAGATTATAATGAATATATACCAGACTAGGAGTATATTCCATAGTATAACGAATATATAGCAGAGTATAATGAATACATAACAGAGTATAATGATTATATATTAGAGCGTAATGAATATAAAGCAGCATATAATGAATATATAACAGTGAATATAACAGTGTATAATCAACATATAGCAGGGCATAATGAATATATAAAAGATTATAATGAATATATACAGACTATAATGAGTATATTCCATAGTATAATGAATATATAGCAGTGTATAATGAATGTATAACAGTACAATTAATATATAGCAGAGTACTATGAATACATAGCAGGGTGTAATGAATATATAGCAGCGTATAATGACTATATAGCAGAGTATAATGACTATATAACAGGGTACAATGAATATATAAAAGGGTACAATGAATATATATAGCAGAGTATAATGAATATAAAAAGGGTATAATGAATATATAGCAGAGTATAATGAATGCATAATAGGGTACAATAAATATACCAGTGTAAACACATAAATTGTCTACTTACTTTTTCCTGTTTCTGTGATGTGAAATAGAGTAAAGATAAAAATGAAACAATATTAAACAACGGAAATAATTGAATAAATCTCATTTTATGAAAAAATCTTCCCACTAGTATTCTACAGTGATTATAAAAAACATCATTATCTTTATTATTTAGGAAGTCCATCATAGTATTTATATAAGTGCAAATTACACTGAATGTTCTTTTGGTTATTGAACAATTATGGAGCACAGCATCTCTTTATCTCAAAGTTATTTCCTTTATGTTATAAAAGAATTCCAAATGCTACATAATCACATGTGAGCTAACAGACTGTGTTAACACTATCAGGAGATCAAAAACATAGAGGAAACAAAACTCACGTCATTTCAGATCCAGGTTTATTGGGGCTGTTTCTTTTCCCTCCTTGCCTGGAATGAATCAAAGACATGTTTAACTGAAAACAAGTAAAACTTATTATACCTTATAAATAATGCAAACATGGGGCACGTATCTATATAGATCATTTAAATCCAACTGGAACATTTGTTTGTGTTACTTTATTTATCTATCCCTCTATTCCCCTATGTATCCATCTATCCCTATGTATATCAATCTATCCCCATATATCCATCTATCCCTATGTATATCAATCTATCCCCATATATCCATCTATCCCTATGTATATCAATCTATCCCCATGTATCCATCTATCCCTATGTATATCAATATATCCCCATGTATCCATCTATCCCTATGTATATTAATCTATCCCCATGTATCCATCTATCCCTATGTATATCAATCTATCCCCATGTATCCATCTATCCCTATGTATATCAATATATCCCATGTAGCCATCTATCCCTATGTTATCAATATATCCCCATGTATCCATCTATCCCTATGTATATCAATCTATCCCCATGTATCCATCTATCCCTATGTATATCATCTATCCCCATGTATCCATCTATCCCTATGTATATCAATCTATCCCCATGTATCCATCTATCCTATGTATATCAATATATCCCCATGTATCCATCTATCCCTATGTATATCAATATATCCCCATGTATCCATCTATCCCTTGTATATCAATCTATCCCCATGTATCCATCTATCCTATGTATATCAATCTATCCCCCATGTATCCATCTATCCCCATGTATATCAATCTATCCCCATGTATCCATCTATCCCTATGTATATCAATATATCCCCATGTATCCATCTATCCCTATGTATATCAATCTATCCCCATGTATCCATCTATCCCTATGTATATCAATATATCCCCATGTATCCATCTATCCTATGTATATCAATATATCCCCATGTATCCATCTATCCCTATGTATATCAATCTATCCCCATATATCCATCTATCCCTATGTATATCAATCTATCCCCATGTATCCATCTATCCCTATGTATATTAATCTATCCCCATGTATCCATCTATCCCTATGTTATTAATCTATCCCCATGTATCCATCTATCCCTATGTATATCAATCTATCCCCATGTATCCATCTATCCCTATGTTATTAATCTATCCCCATGTATCCATCTATCCTATGTATATCAATCTATCCCCATGTATCCATCTATCCCTATGTATATAATCTATCCCCATGTATCCATCTATCCCTATGTATATTCAATCTATCCCCATGTATCCATCTATCCCTATGTATATCAATCTATCCCCATATATCCATCTATCCCTATGTATATTAATCTATCCTATGTATATCAATCTATCCCCATATATCCATCTATCCCTATGTATATCAATCTATCCCTATGTATATCAATCTATCCCCATGTATCCATCTATCCCTATGTATATCAATCTATCCCCATGTATCCATCTATCCCTATGTATATCAATCTATCCCCATGTATCCATCTATCCCTATGTATATCAATATATCCCCATGTATCCATCTATCCCTATGTATATCAATATATCCCCATGTATCCATCTATCCCTATGTATATCAATCTATCCCCATGTATCCATCTATCCCTATGTATATCAATCTATCCCCATGTATCCATCTATCCCTATGTATATCAATCTATCCCCATGTATCCATCTATCCCTATGTATATCAATCTATCCCCCCATGTATCCATCTATCCCTATGTATATCAATCTATCCCCATGTATCCATCTATCCCTATGTATATCTATCTATCCCCATGTATCCATCTATCCCTATGTATATTAATCTATCCCCATGTATCCATCTATCCCTATGTATATCAATCTATCCCCATATATCCATCTATCCCTATGTATATTAATCTATCCCCATGTATCCATCTATCCCTATGTATATTAATCTATCCCCATGTATCCATCTATCCCTATGTATATCAATATATCCCCATGTATCCATCTATCCCTATGTATATTAATCTATCCCCATGTATCCATCTATCCCTATGTATATCAATATATCCCCATGTATCCATCTATCCCTATGTATATCAATATATCCCCATGTATCCATCTATCCCTATGTATATCAATATATCCCCATGTATCCATCTATCCCTATGTATATTAATCTATCCCCATGTATCCATCTATCCCTATGTATATTAATCTATCCCCATGTATCCATCTATCCCTATGTATATCAATCTATCCCCATGTATCCATCTATCCCTATGTATATCAATCTATCCCCATGTATCCATCTATCCCTATGTATATTAATCTATCCCCATGTATCCATCTATCCCTATGTATATCAATCTATCCCCATGTATCCATCTATCCCTATGTATATCAATCTATCCCCATGTATCCATCTATCCCTATGTATATCTATCTATCCCTCTATGTATCCATCTATCCCTAAGTACACATCTATCCTCGATCTATTTCTATATCCCTCTATCTCTCACTCTGTCCCTCGATCTTTCCATCTCTCACTTTCTCTAAACAATCTATCATTTTATCTATCTGCCCCTCTATCTATGCATCTCTTGCTCTATCTATCCTTCTATCTATATAATCATCACCTATATAAATTGATTAGCCATCTATCTAGCTAGTTATCTATTGTCCAACTATATGTTAACTCTCTATCATATATCTCTATATCTATTTCTATATGTATTGATTTATTATTTATCCATCTGTTATCTTTCTATCATATATCGACCCTCTTTTTTACATGTGCCTGTACAGCTGAACTTGTATGGAATGTAGTAGTGGAAGGTAGACATGTGCACTACGAAAAATTTCATTTTGGATCGATCTGTTACTTTTTTTTAGTTAATTTCGGTGCATTCATATGTTACCATGATTTGTGTTTCGGATCGATTCATTACTTTGGGAGATTAGTAATTTGTTTTGTATTAGTTATTTTGTTTTTATTAGTTATTTCGGGATGTGGAATGGATTAATTAATGACTTCGATTGGGGGAAAAAAGGATATGTACTCCTCCTCTCCTTGGTGCTGAAACATACGAACCAATTCGTTATTTTGGACGTGCTTCCGAAGTACGAATTGGTAAATTTAATCCGAATTGTGATTAGAAACGAAACACACATCTCTAGTGGAAGCTCTTAGCATCTCAAGTTATTTGTGAAGGTTACAATTGGGGAAATCTCCATTTTAAAAACACCGGCAATTTCCTTACTAATGATCATTATTACTTGCCCTTCTCTATTCATTTTCTGAACCTGTTTGAGTCATTAAAAAACATGAGATACTGTATAACGCGTAACCAAATTCTGTGAAAGGAATTAATTATTAACAATCATGATTTATTAACTGACATTTAAGTAATATCAAATACATGTTCCACTCTTTTCACCTCTTCACACCCAAAGTCGAGTTAACTCGATTTTGCATTGTAATACATTGAAAAACAATCATTAGCACATCAAAAGACCATTTTCACACCTTTTTAAAAGCAAGATTAGTGTGTCCCCGTGGAGAAATAAAATCCACTGTTCTAGCTCTTTCCAATCACCCTGTGACAAAACAAGCAGCAAATAGGAGCCCCAAACCTCACTAAAACATAAAGTTCAAATAATCTGCTGATGCAGAGGGCAGAATACAGGGAGAGCTGTAGGGTCAGTCACTGCTGTACAGGGATAAGAGTCATGGGGTTATAATGAGTGTAAATCCCTGTTCAGTACAATTACAGGGTGTTGCTGTAATTACCATACACAGGCATTATGCAGCACATACAGATACAAGGTGTTGCTGTATTTGCCATACACAGTCATTATGCGGCACATACAGAAACAAGGTGATCCTGTAATTGCCATACACAGGCATTATGCAGCACATACAGATACAAGGTGTTTCTGTAGTTGCTATACACAGGCATTATGCAGCACAAACAGATACAAGGTGTTGCTGTAATTGCCATACACAGACATTATGCAGCACATACAGATACAAGGTGTTGCTGTAATTGCCATACACAGGCATTATGCAGCACATACAGATACAAGGTGTTGCTGTAATTGCCATACACAGGCATTATGCAGCACATACAGATACAAGGTGTTGCTGTAATTGCCACACACAGGCATTATGCAGGACATACAGATACAAGGTGTTGCTGTAATTGCCATACACAGGCATTATGCGGCACATACAGATGCAAGGTGTTGCTGTAATTGCCATACACAGGCATTATGCGGCACATACAGATATTGCATTGCTAATAATCTCATTCTGATCACTACAAATCCCCTTAAACAGGAGATCTCACCATTTTATTATCTGTCTGTGAGGAACCAGAGCTCTGGTTAAGTTTAAACATGGCTTGGAATCTAGCAGGAATGTGTGGGAACATAGATCCTCTGTGATTTTCTCTAAGAGGGATCAGAGTTCTATTTTGGCCCACGCACTAAACTAAAAAGCTTTCTTTTTAAGTCTGTAGAAATATATGATATTTGTTACAGTTTTCAATCAGATTCCTTAAAATTCATCTTATCTTTAATTAATGTTTAAACATTGATATCAATTTTGCTTTGCATGTGAGGGTTAAGTGGGACATGGAAGAAATAGAACAGAACGTTCAAAGTGCTCGGCACTATTTGTTTTATTTGGAAAACTATAATCGTTTTTGCTGCTCACCTAGTCAGGCGTACTCTTCACCTCAAAGAATTATATGTGTCAACTCGCATATATTATATTGCGCTCCCTACGAGATACATTTCGTATGTATTGTTTTTTGTGTTAAGTGGGACATGTCAGTGGTTAATTAAGGACCAGAAATCTTCGAGAGTTGCCGCACTTATCTTTTTAGGACTAGACCCCTGAACCTATCCCATATTTATTTCCACAATGCTCGTCATATACAGGAAGCTTTCACTTTAGGTAGGGTGTGCCGTTTGATTGGCTACATTGGAATAGGCAGATGGTGTAGATAATATGTTGGACAGGGACATCAGACAGAGTTACCTTCTTTTGCGCCAAATAAAGTATCCCAAGACACCGACTACAGAAACCCCCAGGAGAGACCCCACAACGGCTCCCGCGATGACACCTAATGGGAAAAGACACAACATGAAAAGTTCTGAGTACAACAATCCCAGCACTTTCTGGCAACACTGTATTACTTGGCCTTTATGTGCTCGTTTACCGATTGACTGCTCAAAAGTCTCATTTTAAAACTTTACAACTTTTGTATAATTTCTCTATAAATAAATGTGTTTAAATCAGGTAAGAGATTAGAGGAGTATCCAGAGAGTCACTAGCTCAGCAGCCGGTTGACCATTCCCATTCCGATGTTGTGGACTTAGGCAATTTGTCAGGAGATGCATCATCAAAAAACAGCTGAGGTGTGCAAATATTATCCAGCCCTGCCCCAGGTCCAGGTCCATAGGTAGATTGAGTATTATCATTATTATTATTAATCTCCCCTTAGTGTCCCCATTTTACCAGTGGATTACAGGGCAGACACTGAATCCAACAGTCTGCCCCGTAGCGACACTAGGCTCCAGGATGCTCGGGGCAGCATTAACGCGCCTTCTCAAGCATCCTCTCCATGGAGTCCATAGGACTCCATGGGGGCTTCTGCTGCCGGGGTCACATGAACGGCAGGATCTCGCCTCTCGCAAGATCCTGCAAGTCCGCAGAGTGATCGTGAAGGGAGACTGGGGACTTTGTTCCCCAGTCTCACTTTGCGACCAGCAGCCAGAATGAACAGATTGGGCCGCCGTTCTTATGAGAGGTGAGTATTTGATTTTTTTGGGGGGGTCCAGCTGCAGCTAACTGATTCCGCAGAAGCTCTAAGCTGTAGCAATTTTTTTTAGTTAGAACTATGCAATCCTACCGCTAATTACTGATTGCTTACACTTTGCGCTCCCCATGTTAAGTATAGGCAGGGCAGCCATCAGAAATGATGGGGCCCCTTACTAAACCTCACGATGGGGCCCCCCAGGACCCCCCTTGCACTCCCTCAACCAATAACAGCTTTTCTCCCCCTTCAAAAAAAAGGACATAAAATAGCACCACAGCAATAAAACTCCCAGTAATGTGCAGTGTGTCTGAACGTATCACACAATCCACAGCAATAAATCTCACAGAAACGGGCTGTGTATGATGGCCTTTGGGTCTGGGTCTGGGCCCTGGGTCTGGTCCCTGGGACTGGGCCTTGGGGTCTGGTCCCTGAGGTCTGGGCCCTGAGGTCTGGGCCCTGAGGTCTGGGCTCTGGGTCTAGGCTGGGCCTGGTCCCTGGGTCTGGCCTGGGGTCTGGGCCCTGAGTCTGGCCTGGGGTCTGGTCCCTAGGTCTGGGCTCTGGGGCCTGGGGTCTAGCCTGGGCCCTGGTCTCTGGGTCTGGTCCCTGGGCCTTGGCCCTTGGGGTCTGGGTCGTAGGGTCTGGGGTCTGGGCCTTGGGGTCTGGGCCCTGGGTTCTGGGCCTTGGGGTCTGGGCCCTGGGTTTGGGCCTAGGGGTCTGGGCCATGGGGTCTAGGCCCTGCGGTCTGGGCCCTGCGGTCTGGGCCTAGGGTTTGGGCCTTAGGGTCTGGGTCCTGGGGTCTGGGCCCTGGGTTTGGGCCTAGGGGTCTGGGCCCTGGGTCTGGGCCTAGGGGGTCTGGGCCCTGGGATTGGGCCTTGGGGTCTGGGCCCTGGGTTTGGGCTTTGGGGTCTGGGCCCTAAGTCTTAGGGTCTGACTCACCACTTGCTGTCTTCTATCTTCTTTTCTTCTGTCTTCTGCTCTTCAGCTCTTCTTTTCTTCACCTTTTCTTTAATCTTCTTCTCTTCTTCTCTTATTTTCTTCTGTCTTCTTCCCGGTCCCTGCAGCTCCGGCGCGCAGCTTCACTGAGTGGAGGGGCGGAGCCAAAACAACGTGCTTGGGAGGCCCCTCACACGCTGCTTGGCCCCGCCCAGCCAGGAAGTGAAGCTGCCAGGAGCAGCAGCAGCAGCAGGGACACAGCTCCTGATTCGGACTCATCGAGTCCGATACTGGAGCTGTTAAAGGGCGACGCCGCTGCCGTCGGGGGCCCGGGATCCCCCCCGGGCCCCGGCGGCCCGGGCCCCCACCGGGCCCGGGCCCCTTACGGCAGCATTGGGCGTAATGCCCTGATGGCGGCCCTGAGTATAGGGAGCGCTGACTACAATAAGCTTGTGCTAAAAAGCGCTAATACTGAGTCGATAATGGATTTAACCCGTTAGCGATCGGGAGGTGATCTTTACGGCATGCTGACACCTCAATTAACCTAGTGCTAACGCCCATTTATGTGAGCGCTAGCGTTAAGGAGGTGATAGGGCCTTAGGAGCGAAATGTTCCGGAAAAATTGTACGTGAGCTGTTAACTATGGAGCAGTGAAATTACTGGCTGCTGCTGTTGAAAGTGGATGCAGTCGTAGCTAACGCTATTTAACCCCCTGTGTCTGTATTCCAACCCTGCTGTAAAATTAACCAGAGCTGTTTAGAATTAATAATGACATACAGGGTTATCCAAAGAGATCCAAATTGCTTGAGAAAGGTAACGGAATGCTGAAATTCCGTGTTCGGTTACCTTTCCTGGCCATTCGGCTATCCAGAGAGCAGGCAATTCACCAAATCCTGGCGAATTGTCTGCACATACGGTGCCTGTTTGGTGCCTGTTCGAGGGCAGTGAAATCCCCATGAAAAAGCAATGCTTCGGCTAGTCAGAGAACACAAACCAGCAGTGAAAGGTTCCCGAAATGCCCTGCCATTCGGTGGTTTAATTCGGCAGGTTTATTCAGGGGAATCCCATAGACTTCAATGTTAAAAATATTCCGGTTTTAATTCAATATCTAATAAACCGTTCATTATAAAATTCTGCAGTAAAGAGTCTCTTTATTTATAGATTTATTAGGATACTTTAAGCATTTTTCTGAATTTTTATTTTTTTAAAAGTCTGATTTTTTTTTTTAACTTAACTTAACTTTTTGTAACAGCCCTTTTTATTATCATTCCCTGGACCTCCTGTGTAAATTTCAGACATTTTCGCTCAGTAGTTTCTTTGCAAACAGCGTTTCAATTTCACATTCATACAAACAGTTTTGCTAATTTATTCACTGCCTCGTCTGCGTCTCAGCTGCTTCGCTGCGTGTGATCGGCTCCTGTTCGGGCTTTTCCACGGGTTTATCCAGATGTTTTTGTGGCTTTTCTGCGTGCATTCGGTGGGTTTTGCGGTTAGTTTTCGTCGGGTTTGCGGTAGCTTTTCCCTGCAATTCGGGGACTCTGTGGTGCTTGCTGAATACACCGCAGGGTCGCCAAAATGGGATCGGCAAAAGGAACCGAATTGAAGAGAACGAAAAGTCACCGAACGTGTGGTGACCTTTCGAATCTCTTTGGATAACCCTGATAGACTATAATTGCTCTAGGATGTTTACACCAGGGTTTATGTGTTTTTTATGAGCTTAACAGCAGCTTTTAGGAGTTGTTAAATTTGCAGGCTTTGCACCCAGACATTGTCTCTTCTCTGCACCATGGAATAAATAGCTCTCAGTCTATTCTTGCAGTTCTTTAAAACTTGCGAGTCCCATGTTAACTATAGGAGACGCTATTTACAGTAAGCGCACGCAAGTCGTGAGACGCTAAGGTCAGATCGTTTTCGTTAAAGTCTCGGTTGGGATAGCACATACAAAAATTTGAATATTAGGCTATATGCGCTAGTCATTATGTCCTACGTCTCGAACGCTAAGCCTTCAGACAGTATTGGAATAGGGCCCTTGGTCTTATAAGAAGACACTGGTGGCCAAAATTGTGGATACACATTTACATGTTTACAAACTTTTGCAGTTTAAAGTACTTTTTCTATAAAAATCTCTAAAAATGTCACAGCACAAGTAAAATGTAATATAGTAAATGAATTCCTTAAAAACATAAAAATCTTTAAATAAGTTCAATTTGGGCTGGAAATATCCCATAATGCATCTTGGCGAAACAACGTGTTTTATAGTTTATATGCAATAACATAGTAAGTACCTGGGTCTGGAGGTGTTGAAATTGGAGGTGAATAAGGAGAAAATGCAAATAAACTCTTATTTTCCACAATGAGGCCTGAAGAGTCATATATAATCTCAGTAAATCCTGCAACAGTGACCCTAAAATATAGATAAACACAGGACTGAACAGTCAGGAAAAACAATGACTCACTTTGACACAGTAACATGTAAAATATCTAAACCACTCTTTAAAAGGAGACAAGCTAAGCACTGTGACTATTCAATGGCATTTGTGTGGTCACTGTGGTCTTTGTCCTCACCCGTCTCTCCCCTGTGTAACCTGAGTGTCATCACCCCTCTCTTCGCTCTATAATCTCAGTGCCCTCACCCCCTCCTTGACCTGAGTGCCCTCACCCCTGTGACCTAAGTGCCTTCAACCCTCCCTCCCCTCTATGACCTGATTGCCCTCACCCCTCTCACCTCTGCGTAACCTGAGTGCCCTCACCCTCTCTCCCCTCATTTAAATGACTTAAAATGGATGGGTTTGCAGCAGGGGTCATAAGGGGTTACAGTGTAACCCCTTCCCCCTATTATCTTAAACCCATAATACCCCATGTAAAATGCTCAGTAAGACCATATGGGCCCAATTCCCCAGAGTGCCCTAAAATGGGGATGCTAACGGGGAAAATCTGCACCTGCTGCTAGCATCTCCATCTTAGCATTAGATTCTAGCGCTACCACGAAACCTTGCCCTGGAACGCAGCGCTAACTTGTCAGGAATATATTAATTATGACGTATATTTTTCTTATTTTAGATATATATGTATATGTATATTCTTGACAGTGCCTCCAATACCAATGGTATAATTTGGTTATTTACCCTCAAAATAAGGGTCAATAGCCAATCAATGAATATACGTCTATCCATGGTCTAGAACGCTTAGCCTTGTTACATTTTAACCACCCAGACAAATTGCCTGTGTGAAACAATTCCTGGCCCCAAATTTAAACAGTCCTGCGAAATATGATGTGTTATAGAAATTTCATATCTGAAATGGTCCGACAAACTGCTGAGATACTCGCAGTTGCAAGCATAACCTTCTAGATTCCATGGAACTCCATGGAGGTTTGCGCTTCTGGGCCATGAGCCCTGTGCGATCTTGTTCTCTCGAGATCATGCAGTGCTGCGGCGGGAGCTCACTCTGCTCCCAGCGAGAAAAAGCTGTGGATCGGGTCACCGTTCTCACCGTGGGATGAGAGGTGAGTATGGGATTAATTGGGAGAGTTTAAGGGGTGCTAAATGATTTTGTAGAATCTTTTAACACCAGCTTTTATCAGTAGCTAAAATGTTGGCTTTAGAGTCCCTGAGGCAATTAGCGCTAGCACTTTGTAATACTTTACTTGTTGAAACATTAATTAATGATTGCGTTAACCATGTTTAGTACAGGACGCGCCAACTACAGTAAGGTCATGCAAGCTAGCACAGTCATTGATGCGCTAAGCGACTTCTTACGAGTTTAGCGCGATGGAAGTAATATGGGGGCATGCGTTAAGTCACTTATCCTGGCGGTAACACTCATCCGAATGCTTCCATTAGCGTTCACTAGGGAACAGTGTCCTATGATTGTTGTAACTGTTCAATAAATTGCAGTGGAACATAAAGGATTTAACTTTATTTTGGGCACATTGATAGAAGAAGATAAAATAAATACTGACATTCCGAAAAAAAGCCCCCTATTGATTTAGTGTCAAATTAATTTAAATGCTGCCCAACTGGTGGAGTTAGTTCCGCAAAACATTGATAGAAGACAAAGACTACAGATAACTATATAAAAGACCACGCTAGACGATCATCTTACAGGTCACTGTATTTGCTGAAAAATGGTCAGGTTCCTGCAGCGAATGCTCTTCGTGCTGGGAAATAGCTGTGATTGTCCAGCCAGTCCTGCAGTTGGCATTATTTTCTCTGGACATGATGATCTCATAACCATCATCATCAATGTGATTTCCCCACAAGGTGTGAAAATGTTAGAAAGTTGCACACGTGGACTGGTATAGTAATAGCTAGAGTTGACATAATACTACGAAGCTCTAAATTAGGCTTGTGCACCAATTTTTTTTTCGGTTCGATTCGATTTTTCGGATGTTTAAACTTTTCGATTCGGCTCGTTTCAACCGATTTCTGTTTCGATTCGGTTCGGTTCGACTCGTTTTTCGGGTACATTTGTTTTTCGGAATATCGACCATTTTTCGTATTTTCGTGTCACTTTGCTCATTTTTTGTATCGACTTTTTGTGATTTCGGAAAGAATTTCAACCATTTTTCGTATTTTCGTGTCACTTTGCTCGTTTTTTGTATCGACTTTTCGTAAGTTCGGAAATTTTCGTTTTTTCGGAACGTCTGTTCTCCTCGTTTCAAAACAATAAATTTTGATTTGACACATTTCAAGTCCATTCGAAAATTCCGAAAATATTTCGTTTCGGCTCGGAAAACTTTTCGGATCTGCCGTTTTCAGATCTAAAAATTTTCGGAAAATCGGCCGCATCTGAAAACACGAATCGGGAAATTTCGTGAAAATTCCGAAATTCCGAAACCCGAAACGCACATCCCTACTCTAAATCGTTCAGCAGATCGCATGCTTCTTATTTATTCGTTGATGTAACATTCCCTCTGATACCCCCAAACTGAAAACCAAATAACCACAATCATAAAGGTAAATCTCAGCAATATGAAATGAAATATTGATTAAAGGGATACTCCAGGCAATATGACCACATCAGCTTTTTAAGGTGGTCATATTGCCTGAAGTATACCATTTTTTCCCCCAGCCTTCTACCTTTTCCCGATCGGCTGATATTGCTGAGAGAAGCGGTGACTTTACTCCGCCCTCCCAGCTGTCAATCAGCCGATCGGGTTTCAAGTTCCCCGCGTTTTGGAACTCTCGGGCAAGCTGGGACGTCATCGCGCTAGAAGCGCGATGACGTCCCACCACTCCAGCAGAGTTGCGGGAACGCGCAGGAGAAGGAGCTGGAGCCGCTGCCTCCTCCTCCTTCTCCTCCGCCTAAGAGATTTTAGACGAGCAGGCGGGGTGAACTTCAGCTCACCTCGCGCTCGTGAACGTGCGCTGAATGAGCAGGCTTCCGGGAGGAAGCCTGCTGATTTTCTGATTGGCTGGTTTACGTGATAGGCGCGCATGCGCGCTTTGCACGTAAACCTGTAGCCAAGTTCCAAGATTCTACGACGGAGCGGAAGAGGAGGGAGGTGAGTAAAAAAAAAAAAACGCCGTTGGAAAAGTGTCATTTTTAGGGTGAGTATTACTTTAAAAATATATATATACTTAATGACTAGGGCAATAGCTTTGATATAATGTAAAAAAAGGGGGGGGGTTTTCAGACTGGAGTGTTCCTTTAAAGTAGCCAATCAAGGTTTGTAATTACCTGTATTCTTTTGAGGGATCCAGCTTCCCGTTGGTATAGCTTGTCTCACTGACCGGAGAACCATCTCCGACTGTCGCTGCTCTAGTATTCGCCTTATTTGATGCCCCCCGCGATCGTCCAGTTTTATCTATCCAAGTTACATAGGTTTTGGTGGTCCCTTCTTTATAGTCAGAGTATTTCTTGGAGAGAATCCCTGCAGGAGGCTTTTCACCTTCACCAAGGATTACACAGAATTAAAAAAATGTGGAAAAAGATTAGGATTCTATTTATTTACATGTAAAACCTTGGAGTCAATAAATAAAATCAGTGTGAATAAATCATGTTGCATTTAAGACACTTGTAGTACATTGTTTAGACTGTATACGAGGGAACAATGAAACGTGAACGCAAACGGGCACGGCCATTTATTGAGCTAATTAAAAACTTAACATTAACTATAAAAAACATGCAAACAATCTTATATAGTGAAGCAGTGTACGATTTATAGTCTATGATAAGACTGATTGATAACTTCTGTACTCTCAATTTTACAGCTACATGTCCCATGATGCTCAGTGAGCTCTCAGCATGATGGTGCACACAGTTTCCAACTATCTGGAGTGCAAAGTTATGTCACCGCTGGGCCCTCGGATGTGATTAATATAAACAATCCTTATCAACTATCATAGTTTGTCTTTTATTTCAGATTTTATTTTATTATTCTGATACTTTGACAAATTCAGCATTTTCCTTATTCACAAACAATCTTTATTTCCTACACATAGGGTTCTATCACCTCCTTAACGCTAGGTTAAAAGAGTTAATAGCGGGACGCAAGATTACATCCAGAACTCTAACAGGTTAATAAAATCCGTTAGCGCATCGGTAATGGTACTTTCTAGCGCTCGCTTACTGTACTTTTTGCTCCCTATACTTAACATAGGGAGCGCAAAGAGTAATTAGCGTTAGGACCACAAAGTCCTAACGCTAATTATGCAGCGCTGTGGTAACGATATAGATAACTATAGCTCCAAGCTGGTGCTAAATGACCCCCCAAATCAAATACTCACCATTCATCCAGCAACATGAACGGCGGCGTGATCCACCGCTTCTGGCGACCAGGAGCAGAGTGAGACTGGAGACAAATAGTCTCCAGTCTTTCTGCTCTGCCCTGTACGAGATCATGTAGGTCACATGGATTGGAAGCACAACCCTCTATGGAGTCCAATAGACTCCAGGAGGTGATACTCGTTAGCGCTGCTGGACGGCAGAGCTCGTTACAGGGCAGGCTGCTGAACTCAGCGCCTGCCTCGTTATCTGGTCTTTAAACGATGACGCTAAGGGGAAACCTGCGCACGCAGGTTTTTTCCGTTAGGGCCCTTAGAGAGTTATTCCCTTTTAAAAGCAAAATCTGCAGACTTCTCCCTCCTGACCTACATGTATGCACTTTCCCATAGCAGCTCAGTCCCTGTTTCAGCTCAAGGCAGAATCAAGAGGCAAAGGGAGTCAGTCTGTATGTACAGCACATGCGTGCATAGGTCAGGAGGGTGAAGTCCGCGGACTCCTTTCAATCAACGGCTGGGTGGAGTAGAGGTAACATCACTGCTCTATAACTGTGGAGACAGAGATGTGGAGACACAGGTTCGAATCCCAGCAAGAGCACCTCTCCAGTAAGTGTCCTTGGGCAAGACACCTAACGGCACATACACACCACCCAGGACATGCTGAAAGAGAGAAATCTCAATGTATCCTTCCTGGTAAAATACTTTCTCAAAAAAAAATATATGAATAGCTCATTAAATAAACACTCTACACATCCTGACAACGTTGGTCTTTTAACCCCTGACCGTTGGGCATGTTGTGTCTGGTGGGTGGGTCTAAATGCTGGCGGGGTGTACTAGTACGTCCCGCTCTTCAGCTGCTGCAGCGGGCCCTCCTCTGGCCTGCCTATGCAGCTGACGCACCGCGTATGTCATTGGCAGTTTGCGACTATTTTTGCAGAGGGAACTGAGTTGTGAGATGATAATTGCTAATTTAAGACAGAAATCTTGGTGAATTCCAACACTTCTTATTTTAGGGTTTGACCCCTGAGCGTTTGGAACTGCGAGTATCCTGAGAAGAAGCCAATGGATTGGTTCTGCACATGCAGCTCCAAACCATCAATCTGCAAAGGTGCTACAGACCTTGCGTACAAAAATTACACACATTCCGAGCGATGCACAATTTGCACATGGCGCAAAAAGCAAGTTACATAGGTATGCAAATTGAGCAAAAAAAGCTGCAGGGACTACCGCATTTCTGAAGCCCCTGAGCTGAAGGGGAGGAGCAGCACATGTCGAAGTAAGTATTTTTTTATCTAAATCAGAATTAATATAAAAAAATTATTTGAAAGATGCCGATAGCAGCAACTGGCCAATCATTTAAGAGCCAAAAGGAAGGGGGGCAAATTGTTTTTTGTAGAGCGCCCCTTTAGAGGCAGAAAAAATATTATGAATGTATATTATGAACATTTTTATCGATTATAACAAAATCAAAAAATAGCATCTTACCATCTTTCTCGGTTGTTATTATCACAGCGTAAGCCTTTATGGGTCCATTTCCGTTGTCAATTTCATTGAAGGTAAATGTAAATGAATTTGGTGTCACGGTGCTTGGATCCACTGGGTTTATAACTGTTTGAGTTATCACTGGAGGTTCTGAAATAACAAATAACAATAAATAACAAAATGTTGCCCATGTTTTTGCTCCATTTATGTTCAGTGAAGCGGGCAGCACGCCTTGTGAAATAATTACCCCTTCCCCCATCTTTTACCTCTGCACTTGGTAATTATTAGTCCATGAAACCTTAAAAAATGGATTACAGGGTAAACACCAGCACATGGCAGACGCAGCCCGTGTTAATGACATGATTTCACTGATGTGTTTACATTTAGGAGGGTTAAAAGAGATTAATAAAATAAATAATAACATAAAAAAGCAAGGTCATTATTCCCTAGTTGGCGCTAACGTTAGCGTTGGATGTGTATGCGCTGCCGCCAGGATAAGTGATTTTAACGCATGCCCCATATTTCGTTCCTGACTCTAAACCTGTAAGAAATCACTTAGCGCATCAGTGATTGTGCTAGCTTGCGTGAGCCTACTGTATTTTGCGCATCCTATACTTAACATGGGACGCTAATCAGTAATTAGTGTTTCAATAAGTGAGGTATTAAAGTGCTAGCGCTAATCACCATAGGGACGTGCAAGACAAAATTTTAGCGAGTCATAAAAGCTGGCTCTACAGTAAATGATTCTGCAAATGCAAAATCATTTAGCACCTCTAAACCCCCCCAAAAAATCCCAAACTCACCACTCTTATAGCTCCCAATCTCCCTCCACGATCACTCCGCGGCACTATGCAATCTCGCAGCGCGGAAGAGCAAGCCTTCATGGAGTCCTATGGACTCCAGGAGGTGATACTCGTGACGACGTAGAAACTCTACCGCAAGTATCCAGCAGTTAGCGCTGTGAAATATGGGGACACTATGGGAAAATCTGCAGGCACAGAATTTCCCCATTAGCGTCCTCATTTTTGCACAAACTTCGGACTAGTGCCCCAAGAATAGAGACAAAATTGGATGGTAAGTTCGTTCTTTAATTAAACAAAAGTTCTGCCAATGAGATTGGGAACGATTAGCGTTGCTTTTGTTATTGACATATAATGGTAACGAAAAACATAGACAACTATTTTTTTTGCAAACATTACACAGCGCATACTTATCAGGTAGTTTCTGTTTTATGCACATGTGGATAAAAAAAGTAGAAATAAACGAAGATCCTTTAGTGAAAACGAGTTCAGAGTATAACGTAATTAGAGTATTACCCTTCATTAGGAAGAGGCAGAGGAATAGGGTCCCTGCAAACAGTTCCAATGACCACTGACATATTGTATGTGTGGAAGCCAGTATTAGGAGCTACAACTCTCAAAATATAGGGATTTTGTGAGCCATAACCAGTCATTAACCTCTTCGCTACCGATATCGAAATATCTCGGGCTTCGATGGCACCATCTGGTGCCCCAATATCGAGATATCTCGATATGCTGATCTGCCGCTGGAAATCTAATTAAATTTGTGTGCTGCAAATAAATGTTGTTTGCTTTTGGGCTGCAGAAGATGTCCCCAAAAATTTATTTTATTTTATTTATTTAATTTATTTTATGCCCAAAGAACTAAACCTGTAAAATCAGCTGCTGAATGCTCTGAAATATTGGGCTTTCAGCAGCCGATGCAGGGAGAAACAGACGAAAATAGACCAGCTGCTTAAACCGCTAACTCAATTTGGCAGAAGATGGCGCCATCTACTGGCCACAAATATGTTATTTACATTAAGACATTGATTGGGTAACAAAAATAATAGACACAGGTGGTGCAGTAGACATTGCTTATTTAGATTTCAGTAAGGCTTTGGATACTGTTCCGCATAGAAGGCTTATCAATAAATTGCAATCTTTGAGCTTGGATTCCAATATTGCTGAATGGATTAGGCAGTGGCTGAGTGACAGACAACAGAGGGTTGTGGTAAATGGAGTTTATTCGGCGCAAGGTCTTGTTACCAGTGGGGTACCTCAGGGGTCAGTACTTGGACCCATTCTCTTTAATATTTTTATTAGTGATATTGCAGAAGGTATTAATGGTAAAGTATGTCTTTTTGCTGATGACACAAAGATTTGCAACAGGGTTGACGTTCCTGGAGGGATCAGCCAAATGACAAATGATTTAGGTAAACTAAAACAATGGTGGGAGCTGTGGCAACTGAGTTTTAATGTGGATAAGTGCAAGATAATGCACCTGGGACGTAAAAACACAAGGGCTGAATATAGAATATTTGATACAGTCCTAACCTCAACATCTGAGGGTTGGGATTTAGGGGTTATTATTTCAGAGGATCTAAGGGTAAGTAGTCAATGTAATAGAGCAGCAGGAAATGCTGGCAGAATGCTTGGTTGTGTAGGGAGAGGTATTAGCAGTAGGAAAAGGGAAGTGCTCATGCCACTGTACAGAGCACTGGTGAGACCTCACTTGGAGTACTGTGTGCAGTACTGGAGACCGTATCTCCAGAAGGATATAGACATCTTAGAGAGAGTTCAGAGAAGAGCTACTAAAATGGTGTACGGCTTGAAGGAGAAAAGTTACCAGGAAAGGCTTAATGATCTTAACATGTACAGTTTGGAAAAAAGACGAGACAGAGGAGATATAGAAACATAGAAACATAGAAAAATGTCGGCAGATAAGAACCTTTCGGCCCATCTAGTCTGCCCAATTACATGGATACTTTACCTGGATTTATCTTTTGTTTAGGATAGCCTTATGCCTATCCCATGCTTGCTTAAATTCAATTACTGTTTTGGCCTCTACCACTTCAACTGGAAGACTGTTCCATGTATCCACCACCCTCTCAGTAAAATAATGCTTTCTGATGTTACTTTTAAACCTTTGCCCCTCTAATCTAAGACTATGTCCTCTTGTTTTGCTACTTTGTTTCCTTTTAAATATACTTCCTTCCTCTACCTTGTGGATTCCCTTTACGTATTTAAATGTTTCTATCATATCTCCTCTGTCTCGTCTTTTTTCCAAGCTGTACATGTTAAGATCATTAAGCCTTTCCTGGTAACTTTTCTCCTTCAAGCCGTACACCATTTTAGTAGCCCTTCTCTGAACTCTCTCTAAGATGTCTATATCCTTCTGGAGATACGGTCTCCAGTACTGCACACAGTACTCCAAGTGAGGTCTCACCAGTGCTCTGTACAGTGGCATGAGCACTTCCTTTTCCTACTGCTAATACCTCTCCCTACACACCAAGCATTCTGCTAGCATTTCCTGCTGCTCTATTACATTGACTACTTACCCTTAGATCCTCTGAAATAATAACCCCTAAATCCCTTTCCTCAGATGTTGAGGTTAGGACTGTATCAAATATTCTATATTCAGCCCTTGGGTTTTTACGTCCCAGGTGCATTATCTTGCACTTATCCACGTTAAAACTCAATTGCCACAGCTCCGACCATTTTTTTAGTTTACCTAAATCATTTGTCATTTGGCTGATCCCTCCAGGAACGTCAACCCTGTTGCAAATCTTTGTGTCATCAGCAAAAAGACATACTTTTCCATTAATACCTTCTGCAATATCACTAATAAAAATATTAAATAGAATGGGTCAAGTACTGACCCCTGAGGTACCCACTGGTAACAAGACCTTGCGCCGAATAAACTCCATTTACCACAACCCTCTGTTGCCTGTCACTCAGCCACTGCCTAATCCATTCAACAATATTGGAATCCAAGCTCAAAGATTGCAATTTATTGATAAGCCTTCTATGCGGAACAGTATCAAAAGCCTTACTGAAATCTAAATAAGCAATGTCTACTGCACCACCTGTGTCTATTATTTTTGTTACCCAATCAAAAAATCAATAAGATTAGTTTGGCATGATCTCCCTGAGGTAAACCCATGTTGTTTCTGATCCTGTAATCTATGTGTTTTTAGATGTTCAACAATCCTTTCCTTTAACATGGTTTCCATTAATTTCCCCACTACTGACGTAAGACTAACTGGCCTATAGTTCCCAGATTCCTCCCTACTACCCTTCTTGTGAATGGGCACAACATTTGCTAATTTCCAGTCTTCTGGGACGACTCCCGTTAGCAAGGATTGGTTAAATAAATCTGTTAACGGTTTTGCTATTACATCACTGAGCTCTTTAATAATTTAGGGTGGATCCCATCAGGCCCCATTGACTTATTTGTCTTTACTTTAGACAGCTGCTGTAGAACCTCCTCCTCTGTAAACTGATATGTAATTGTCTCGTTAGTGTTTCCTCCTAACTGAGGACCCTTTCCTTCCTTTTCTTCTGCAAAGACTGAACAAAAATATTCATTGAGGAAGTCAGCGAGACTTTTATCCTCTACATACCTTCATTCCTTTGTTTTTAATCTAACTAATCCTTGTTTTACTTTTCTTTTCTCGTTTATGTATCTAAAAAATGTTTTGTCCCCTTTTTTACTGACTGAGCTATTTTCTCTTCTGCGTGTGCTTTGGAAGCCTTATAAATTGCTTTGCCTCTTTCTGCCTAATTTATAGGTTTGCCTATCTTCTTCACTCTGAGTTGTTTTATAATTATTGAATGCTGTCTTTTTGTTCTTCACTATTTTGGCCACTTCTGCAGAGTACCACAGTGGTTTTTCCCTTTTTTTGTTTTTGCTAACAAGTCGAATGCAATTGCCTGTGGCCTTCAATAATGCTTCCTTTAAATAATCCCATTTCTCCTGGACTCCCTTTAAACTCCTTCAGTCTAATAATGACTCCTTCACACAAAATCTCATTTTAGAAAAATCTGTTTTTTTAAAGTCTAAAACTTTTGTTTTTGTGTGGTGCGGCTCCATCCCTGTTCTTATATTAAACCATACTGACTGGTGATCACTAGATCCCAAATTTTCACCTACAACAACGTCCAATACCAAACCTCCATTTGTGAGTATTAAATCCAATATGGCCTCTTTACGGGTCGGCTCCTCAACTACTTGTGTTAGAGATAATCCCAGTAGGGAGTTTAGAATATTTGTACTCCTGGTGCACCCAGCTATTTTGGTTTTCCAGTTCACATCAGGAAGATTAAAGTCCCCCATGATAATAACTTCCTTCATTGCCATTTTGGCTATTTCCTCAAGCAGCAGATTATCTAGCTCTTCTACTTGTCCAGGGGGTCTATAGATCACACCTACACGAGCTACTGTATGATTGCCAAATGTTAGCGTAACCCAAACTGACTCTATGTTCACCTCGCTCACTTTTATTTGGTTCGTTTTTATGTTGTTTTTTCACATACAGGGCCACTCCTCCTCCTTTCCTACCTTCTCTGTCTTTTCTATATAAAGAGTACCCCGGTATTGTTATGTCCCAGTTATTTTTCTCACTGAACCATGTCTCAGTAACCGCAACTAAATCTACTTTTCAGCTGCCATCATTGCCTCCAGTTCATTGATTTTATTGACTAAACTGCGAGCATTTATAGACACGACTCTGAGCTTGTCATTTTTCCCCGCATATTGCTTGCACCCTCCAATTTAGTTTTGGGGGACAATCAGGCAGATTGTTTTTTACCCTTTTGTCCCCCCTCCTAGTTTAAATATTTATTTGTGAAACCTTTGAACTTCTCACTGAGAACATATGTTCCCCTATGAGTAAGATGCAAACCATCTTTTTTATACAGTTCCTTTCTGTTCCAATTAGAGCTATCATGGGACACAAAGCCAAATCCTTGCTCTTGACACCATTCCCGAAGCCACAAATTAAATTCCCTATTGCGCATCTGCCTATCCTGAATGTTATGCACAGGCAAAACTTCAGAGAATGACACTGTGGACGCAATCTGCTGTATTTCACCTCCAAGAACACAACAATCTTCCTTAATCTCAGAAACCTCATTGCTAGCCAAGTCATTTGTCCCTAGATGGACTAGAACATCCACTTCCCCTTGCTGCTTTGCTTGTTTGACAATATTGAGAATACGTCTCTTGTCTCTACGAGCAGTAGCCCCAGGAAGACATCTCACCAAACCACTACTCTCCAGCTCAACACCTCTTATGATAGAATCACCCAGCAACAATTGCCTTCTATCATGTCCCACCTTTTCCTTATTGTTCTTGGTTGCAGTCCTGCATACCTTAGGCATAGGGGATGGTGGTTCCTCAACTATGGTGTCTGAGCCTACTTCCGTCTCACCACTACACTCTGAAAGTGCCTCAAAAGAATTAAGAAGAGCCACAGACTGTGGGACATGCCTTCTATCCACAACTCTAAGTCTATCAGATCCTACAGTAGTCCATCTGCCACTCCTAGGAGGCCTCTGTGGCAGTGGCTTTGTAACAGTCATAGCCATAGCCTGAGTTTGTGTAACAGATAATTTACAACTCTCAGACTTCAAACAGGCAATTTCCTGCTGCAATAAAGAGAGCTGCCTACATATCAGGCACACTCCAAACCTTCAAAAATTGGATCTAAAAACAAATGCATGACAGCTCTTACACTGGACCAAGCCTGCCATTATAAAAGAATGGATTTAAACCAACAAATCTTACCTTTTTGTAGGTTTTCTACCTCCTGTCTAACCTCAGACTACCTCCAGAGTATCTCCAGGATATCTCTAAGTGCTCACTTTGAAGGCTTCCCAAGCTCAATTAGACCAAGCTAATATTCCACAAGCTTTATATAGTCACCTAAGAACACCTCCCCCAGCAAGGCGTGGACAAATTTAACCTCCTTAGCAAATAGCACGCAATTGATTCCAATTGTATGCTAATCAGTAAGGAATGAGTCACCAGCCTAACCTAATTTACACACCATACCTAACTTAAAAAACTTAAAACCTTAAGAGGAATAGAAAAGATCTGTTTGAAACAAAAATCAAAATCACTCACCAGGATATCTCTAAGTGCTCACTTTGAAGGCTTCACTTAGAAGGCTTCCCAAGCTCAATTAGGGATATGATAGAAACATTTAAATACGTAAAGGGAATCCACAAGGTAGAGGAAGGGAGTATATTTAAACAGAAACAAAGTAGCAAAACAAGAGGACATAGTCTTAGATTGGAGGGGCAAAGGTTTAAAAGTAACATCAGGAAGCATTATTTTACTGAGAGGGTGGTGGATACATAGAACAGCCTTCCAGTTGAAGTGGTAGAGGCCAAAACAGTAATTGAATTTAAGCAGGCATGGGATAGGCATAAGGATATCCTAAACAAAAGATAAATCCAGGTTAAGTATCCATGTAATTGGGCGACTAGATGGGCCGAAAGGTTCTTATCTGCCGACATTTTCTATGTTTCTATGTTTCTAAGACATACAATGGGTATAAACTCAAATATTTCTTACTTTAAAATTAATTAAAAATGATTTTACAAAAAACACTGGTTTCTGACAATCTTTTTTAAAAAATCACTTGGCATTAATGGGGTTAAGTGCTAAAAAGTGCAAGTTCAGAACGATGATTTTTTAAAAAAGTTTTGTTCATAAACATACATGTAACAGGAACACGGTATAAGAAAGTGGAGTTGATCATCAAATGTCGGCAAAGGTATGTAGTGTATTTTGTCCTTTTCTTTTTTGTTGTGTGTATGCATGATGGAAATAATGTACTTATAGCAAGAACGAAAGGGCATAGCCCTGAGCAAGACTACATGCTTCAAGGACTTGGAGCTAACCCCTTCACTTCCGAGGGAATTTCCAGAAAACCACTCTCAGGAACCAGTGATTTTATGGAAAATCATATTAAGTAATTATACAGTAAGAAATAATTGGGAACATTTACAATGTATTCCTTAGTGTAATAACCTATTTGGTAGGAGATGTCGCCATCTGCTGGCTAAAAGGATTACTGTAGTACTGGTCTCTGTGCAGGATCAGCTAGGGAGACACACATTCGCAAATGGTTTTAAAAAGTGATAGCTCCTCAGACATCACGTCCATAATGCTAAAACATTAGGGACATGTTCTGGAGCCCAAATGCAAAGAAATATTGTATGCAATTAATGAAATTCCTTGGCATTTCTCTTGTGGAACATCATATCGATGACACTTGATATCAGGACACCAGGAGGTACCTTGCATTAGAGTATCGTTCAAAACATATGTGAAGGTCTTGAACACACCCAGAGCTGAAATGTCAAGGCTGCCTCCTCTGCACAACCTTTCTGGGTGATAGCACACTGATTTGCATATGGTTGAGTCTCCTCTGTAATGGCACAATCGAGCTAAAACCTTGTGAGACCTGAGCGGGGATCCACCATAGAGCAGACCTCTAGTGCCATTGCGCATTCTCAGGATCCTCACAAATCTTGTGGCGTTGTCCATGTTCAGGGCTTCACATATTTGTTGCTCACTAGAGTATAGTTCATCTTCTTAATGAAAAGGGTAATGTGCACCTGTCATGCTTAGCACATGCTGGGCTCATTTGAAAGGGAACTATGCCAGTATATACAGGACAGCCCACACACATGATACTAAATCACAGCAAGAGAGCAACGATGAATGTCTCCACTGTGAGCTGGGAAACAGGTAGCGGGTGCAATTGCTCTCTGGGGTGAGCACTCTTGAAAGGTTCAGAGACCAGACCAGTGACTTTTCTTCAAACTGGGGTACATTTATTGCAGCAACCCACAGATTATACACCACATTGTATATTGCTCAAAATAAACAGTTCGAAAGCAAAGAAAATTCCTAGCCTTGTCCCGGCACTAACTAAACATACAATAGCCCTGACTAACAACCTTTGCAAACCTAGTGTTTGTCAGGCTTCAGCAAACTAGCATGACCAACCTTGTGCTCCAGCAGATAGAGACTGTCTGCTCCCCAGGCTCCAGAGCGATGTCTGTTTGCCTCACCTGCACTAAATTGCCACTGAGGAAAAGTGCAAAACCAGGTGCTTAGAGGTTCCGGAAGGTGTAAGAGAGAAATCTGGGTGACACATAAACCCCGGACAGGACCTTTCCTTGCTCTCTACATGATGCCCTGTTACATACCCTCCCCCCTTGTTTCAATCCCCTGGGTGGAACACTGTCAGCTACACAAGCGTAGACTCTGGACAGAGCATCTACATTGGCCATTTTTTTGCCCGGGCGATGCTTCACAGTGAAGCTGTAGTCCTGCATTGCCAGAAACCAACGGTTCACACGTCTATTGGTCTCTTTTTTTAGTGCCATCCATTTGAGGGGAGCATGGTCAGTCACCAGATCAAACTGGCGCCCAATAATATCTTAAGGCATCCAATGCCCATTTAATAGCCAAACCCTCCTTCTCAATTACTGCATATTTCTCTTCATGATCGTTTAGTTTTCTGCTTAAGTACACTACAGGGTGTTCCTCACATTATGTACCTGTGACAAAACTGCCCCTAGACCAACATCAGATGCATCAGTTTGGACTACAAAATCCCTGGAAAAATCAGGGGAGTAGAGGATTGGCTGTGCACAAAGAGCCCTCTTCAGGACCTGGAAAGATTCCTCGCTTCTGGGGACCATTTGAACATTAAATTCTTCCTTTGGTAAGGTCTGTCAATGGGGCTGCAAGAGTTGCAAAGTTTGGGATAAACCTCCTGTAGTATCCCGTTATCCAAGGAAAGATCTGACTTGTTTTTTACTGGTGGGACGTGGCCACTCCTGAATGGCTTCTACTTTGTTTAGCTGGGATTTTATGACTCCACGCCCAATCGTGTAACCTAAATATTTGGCTTCCTCTAACCCCAGGTCACATTTTTTTTGGATTAGCAGTGATACCTGCTCTATGGAGAGTTTCCAAGACAGCTTGGACTTGAGGCAAATGAGATTCCCAGTCAGTGCTATGTACTACGATGTCATCCAAGTATGCTGCAGCATACTGTTGGTGGGGTCTCAAACGTTTGTCCATAGCTCTCTTAAATGTAGCAGGTGCATTTTGTAATCCAAAAGGCATCTTTTTATATTGAAACGAACCCTCAGGGGTTACGAAGGCGGTCTTCTCCTTGCACCTTCTGTCAGGGGAATCTGCCAATATCCTTTGGTCAAGTCCAAAGTTGTCAAATAACGAGCTGTGCCCAGTCGGTCTATAAATTCGTCTACCAGGGGCATAGGATAAGTGTCAAACTTGGTCACTGAATTGCGCTTCCTAAAATCATTGCAAAACCTCCAACTCCCATCTGGCTTTGGGACTAGGACAATGGGACTGGACCAGTCACTACTGGACTCTTCAATGATGTCTAGCTCAAACATTTCACCTCCCTACTTCCTATCTCCCTACAAGACTGATGTCTTTCCTCCTTGCCTCAGGAATACTGTAAGGTTTAAGTTTAACCCGTGCCCCTGGTTCAGTAGCAATGTCATGTTGTGTTACCGACGTCTGACCAGGCAGCTCTGAAAATTTTTCTCGTTTTTTTATTAAAAACTCTCTGACTTCCTGCTTTTGTGACTTAGACAGCGACTCAGCAATTTTTACTTCAGGGACCTGAGGGTTTTCAGTATCCAGCTGGTGGGTTATTGGGATGAACCCAGCAGCTAGCGATACTCTATCTTTCCAGGGCTTTAGCAAGTTCACATGGTATATTTGCTCTGGTTTTCTTTTCCCAGGTTGGTGAATTTTATAATTTACTTCCCCAACTCTTTCTATCACTTCGAAAGGGACCCTGCCACTTAGCAAGGATCTTGTCTCAACTGTGGGAACTAATACCAGCACCCTGTCGCCAGGTGAGAAAATGTGGACTCGAGCATCCCTGTTATATATTCTCTGCTGAGCTGCCTGCGATTGAGCTAAATGCTCTTTTACAATTGGCATTACTACTGTAATTCTGTCCTGCATCTGCGAAATATGCTCAATAATGCTTTTGTGGGGTGTCTTCTCCCCCTCCCAGGTCTCTTTGGCTATGTCCAGAAGTCCCCAAGGGTGTCTCCCATAGAGTAATTCAAATGGAGAGTACCCTGTAGAGGACTGAGGAACTTCTCTAATGGCAAACATCAGATATGGAAGCAAATAGTCCCAGTTTTTCCCATCCTTGTCAACAACCTTTTTCAGCATGCTTTTTAAGGTTTTATTAAATCGCTCTACTAGGCCATCGGTTTGAGGATGGTATACCGAGGTTCGCAAATGCGTCACCTTGAACAACTTGCACAATTCTTTTGTCACTCGTGACATAAATGGGGTACCTTGGTCGGTCAGAAGGTCCTTAGGGATCCCGACACGGCTAAACACGTGTAATAACTCCTTAGCTATATTCTTGGCTGATGTCTGGCGTAGGGGAATTGCTTCAGGGTAACGGGTAGCGTAATCCATAATGACCAGGATATACTGATGCCCTCGGGCAGACTTCAGAAGCGGGCCCACAAGGTCCATAGCAATTCTCTCAAATGGCACTTTGATTATTGGCAAGGGTACTAAGGGACTCCGAAAATGAGTTAGGGGTGCAGACATTTGACAAACCAGACAAGATTTGCAATAGTTTTCAATATCTTTTTGTACCCCAGGCCAGTAAAACCTCTGTAAAACCCTTTCAGTGGTTTTCTCGGTACCTAAATGACCCCCCAATAAGTGTCCATGGGCAAGCTCCAATACCACCTTTTTGTACGGTTTGGGGACCACTAATTGCTCAATAATTTCATTGTTCTTTTTATACACACGATATAGCATGTCATCATTACTAATGAAGTAAGGAAAAGAGAGCCTATTCCCTGGTTCAACAGGTTCCCCATTGATCATCATAACATTTTCCCAGGCCCTCACAAGAGTAGGATCCTTCCTCTGCTCACTACCAAAGTTCTCTCTATGAGTGTTAAGATCTGCAAACTCTAGAGTAGCTTCAGTTTCAACAGAGGGCGGTCTATCCTCATTGGCTATAGGGCCTTCAGATTCTTCCAATTCTCCAGCCAAAACAGAGAAGGGAAAGTCTGGGGACCCCCAAGAGGGATCCTCTGAATACAACTGCTCTGCAGCATCCATGTATTCAGATTCAGTCTCTGGTTTAGAAACTGTGACACAGTCTGGGTTTTTTACCAGAGTTCCCAAAATTCAGGAAAGTCTCTCCCTATAATTACATCATGCACCAAATGAGGCACAACCCCAACCAAGTGCCTCAGATCACCCCGTGCGGTTTCAAACTTCACAGCTACTATAGGATACTCCCGAGTATCACCATTTACACACACTACAGAAACCTTTTTAGCCCGGAAGTTCACAGAGCCTATCAATTCAGCCTTAATAAGGGTTACTAAACTTCCAGACTCCAAATCATAATATGCTTTCTGTGATTCACCGGTTAGCAAGGGCACCACCAATCCTGCCCACCGTGTCTTAGGCCATGCTTCCCTCTCAGGGGTTCTTTCAAATGTTAACAGGAAGGCCTCTGGATCATCCTCTGCTGTCATCTTGGAAAGGAAGTGACTGACATGGATGGGTGAGGAGTTGTCAGAAGAATCTGCAGCTTGCAGGGGAGACCTCTGCGCCAGAGTCTGCACCACCTCCGTCAGAGTCTTGCGATCGCCTTCAGCAGCAACTGCAAGCTTTTCAAATAACATGTGTCTGTTCCTGTACAGCACTGATCTGCTGCTGCGTGTGCGTGTGCAGCACCTGAGTTTGCTTCTGCAGAGCATTTAACATGTCCCGCTGTGTAGCATTAGCCTGTTGCTGTGCTGCATTAGCCAACACCAACTGTTTTATAACATCCTCTATTTTTTTTTTCCTTTTTCACTGCAGTAACTGGCCTTTTAAATAGCAGGTTCCTGCTATCACTTGCCCAAAGTTCACTTTTTTTTTTTCACTTCAGTAACTGGCCTTTTAAATAGCAGGTTCTTGCTATCACTTGCCCAAAGTTCACTTTTTTTCTTTTTCACTTCAGTTACTGGCCTTTAAATAGCAGGTTCTTGCTATCACTTGCCCAAAGTTTACTTTTTTTTCTTTTTCACTTCAGTAACTGGCCTTTTAAATAGCAGGTTCTTGATATCACTTGCCCAAAGTTCACTTTTTTTCTTTTTCACTTCAGTAACTGGCCTTTTAAATAGCAGGTTCTTGCTATCACTTACCCGCATTCTCCACCATATGTGAGCTGGGAAACAGGTAGCGGGTGCAATTGCTCTCTGGGGTGAGCACTCTTGAAAGGTTCAGAGACCAGACCAGTGACTTTTCTTCAAACGGTGGTACATTTATTGCAGCAACCCACAGGTTATACACCACACTGTATATTGCTCAAAATAAACATTTCAAAAGCAAAGAAAATTCCTAGCCTTGTCCCGGCACTAACTAAACATACAATAGCCCTGACTAACAACCTTTACAAACCTAGTGTTTGTCAGGCTTCAGCAAACTAGCATGACCAACCCTGTGCTCCAACAGATAGAGACTGTCTGCTCCCCAGGCTCCAGAGCGATGTCTGTTTGCCTCCCCTGCACTAAATTGCCACTGAGGAAAAGTGCAAAACCAGGTGCTTAGAGGTTCCGGAAGGTGTAAGAGAGAAATCTGGGTGACACATAAACCCCGGACAGGACCTTTCCTTGCTCGCTACATGATGCCCTGTTACACCACCTATAACCCAACTTTAATTTGCTGTTAATTTTGCAGACCTAGGGAACATAAATGTTTGACCTGACAGTGGCCCCAATTTAATCCCTCTGGATAAGCATTTTCATGTGATTACAATCTATTAGGAAAATTTCAAATTACTTATTTAAAAAAATCTCGTTGACGTTAATGGTGACGTCTATAGGTAAATTATTTGAATTGTTTTTTAGCAGACTGCGATCATTAAAAAATGCTCATCCAAGGGAATTAAATCGAGGCCAGTATCGGGAAAACTCTGAGCTTTGAACAGAATCTCAATTTTCCTCCTAATCAGTCCTAACAAGAGGGTTAATTGAGACAGGGTATCAGTTCAGGAATATCTTACTCAAACAATGGCTAAATCTGTGTTCAGAAAAAAATTGTGTATTTTTCTACAATGTAAAAATAATTTATTTATTTATTGGTAGACTTCCTCTAACATGTCACATAAACACAGGATGCATTCATGGAAGGTGGGACCACTGAGTTAACATCATTTTAATGCCTAGAAGGTCCAAATGTTAAAGGATTAGTTTCAGTTTGCATTTGGCTTCTACCTTTGATCTCGAATGGTAATTAAGCAATATGTAGATTATAAATTGACCATACAAGGGTCCTGTAATGGTAAGTGTAACAGTAACTGGGGATTCCTGGTCTTCAGCTGTGGACTAGATCTAAACCGGTTACAGCGACTGTCCCCCTAAAGCCAAGTTGATCCGCACCAACTTTCCTTCTCAGTGCTGTTTATTTCTATGTATCGCTCCTCAAACATCACACACAGCTTAATGCAGAGGAATGAATATGCTTTAATGGGAATGAGAGCAGTTATATAGGCAACAGGAGGGGGTAACATGGCACAATCAACAGAATACATTGTCTACATGAAGGGGAGTTGATTTCGTTCAGAAGACACAGAAATCAAAATACTACAGACTACACGGGATTACCAAACAACAACATCAGATCAATCTAAGGATAAAGAGATAGCAAGAACAATACATCTACATTGTATCTCTAAAACAAACTAACTCCTAAAATACAAAATACAAAGTTTCAAGATAGAAATGCAATTAACTCATTAACCCTTAGGTGCCCTTCTGCCCATTGTCCTTGAGAACCTGGCTTTGCCAAATTGGTACACGATCTCTTGTCAGGAAGCCAGCATCCACACTACTCCCTCAGGCATAGAGGGCATGTATAGTGTGGGCAAGATGCCAAGGAGGGTGAGGGCGCAGAGGTAGAGGGAGCTTTGGTTACAGTAAGTATATAAACCAGCACACAGATATGAGTAACCACAGACAATACAGATAACCTGTACTAGCGCCGGCTGTTAAATGGGTGGGTAATAAGGTTTACTCAAAGAATTCTAAACAACCCTTGTTTTGGGACAGAAGAGGTACATACTTAGTAATGTATAAACAAGCAAAGGTTGGTACACAAAACCAGGATATCAGACAGGGTTACGGAGTGGAGAAATACAGATAAGTACAAAGCCAGAAGATCAGTCAAAACAACATGCTCCCTGATCCCTCCAGAGATCTCTACAAACCTCCCAAGGGTATGACAAGTCCTGGAAAATGCTTCAGTATAAGTCAGACCATCCTTAAGGACAGTTACTTCCCTACAACTATATTGGAGGAGCGTGACGTACACTTTCCTATATTTTTTTACAGTTTGTCTTTATAGTGCTGCTCACAATAACCTATATATAATCTCTAAACAATACCTGTATGCTTGTGGTCAAACCTCCCCCTCGTGCAGAGAGACCTCATGATATTTGAGGCTAAGTGTATTTGTATAAAATATTAAACACAATTGTAAAAATTCATCAATTTTATTTGTGCCGTTCATTTAATGTTATTCAGCGTAGATCATTCTGTTAACCCCTTAACGACGCGGGGCATACCATGCCATCCTGCATCGCATGGGCTTTCATGCCGCAGGACGGCATGGTACGCCCCGCGGCGTTAGGTGCGTTTGCTTGCCGAAAAACAGCCCGCCTCCCTTCCCACAATGCTGATCGCCGGCTGGGGGTCTGCCTGACACCCGGGCAGACCCTCCCAGCTGGCGATCGGCATTGTGGGAAGGGAGGCGGGCCGTTTCCCTCGTGGAAACATCCAAGCAGCCAATCCGGCGCTTGGATTTGACAGTTGCAGCGGTGACAAGCTGTCACCTCTGCAACTGTCAGAATGTCTCAGCCAATGATTGTTGCATTGGCTGAGACATTGTCTCTGCCCCTTTCTCCTGTTCCTCATTGCGATCTGAGGAGCAGAGAGAGAGGCAGAGCAGAGAGGAGCAGAGAACAAAAAACCCCAAAAAACCTCAGGCACAGTACCCCTGGCAGGCACAGTACCCCTGGCAGGCACTGTACCCCCTGGCAGAAAAAAAAAACAACCTGAAAAAAAACCCCAGGTACAGTACCCCCTGGCAGACACAGTACCCCCTGGCAGGCAATGTACCCCCTGGCAGGCACTGTACCCCCTGGCAGGCACAGTACCCCCTGGCAGGCACAGTACCCCCTGGCAGGCACTGTACCCCCTGGCAGGCACTGTACCCTCCTGGCACAGTACCCCCTGGCTGAAAAAAACCCTGAAAAAACCCAGGCACAGTACCCCTGGCAGGCACTGTACCCCCTGGCAGGCACTGTAACCCCTGGCAGGCACTGTACCCTCCTGGCACAGTACCCCCTGGCAGGCACAGTACCCCCTGGCAGGCACTGTACCCCCTGACTGAAAAGAAAAAAAAAACGTGAAAAAAAAACCCAGGCACAGTACCACCTGGCAGGCACTGTACCCTCCTGGCACAGTACCCCCTGGCAGGCACTGTACCCTCCTGGCACAGTACCCCCTGGCTGAAAAAAAACCCCAGGCACAGTACCCCCTGGCAGGCACTGTACCCCCTGACTGAAAACAAAAAAAACCCAGGCACAGTACCCCCTGGCAGGCACTGTGCCCTCCTGGCACAGTACCCCCTGGCAGGCACTGTACCCCCTGACTGAAAAAAACTGAATAAAAACCCCAGGCACAGTACCCCCTGGCCTGCAGTGTACCCCTGATTGGCAGTGTACCCCCGATTGAGAACCCACATTGGCATATGACCCTTTGGCATTTCTGACTACCCGCATTGGCATACGACCCCCTGGCATTTCTGACTACCCGCATTGGCATACGACCCCGTGGCATTCCTGACTACCTGCATTGGCATACGACCCCCTTGGAATATTCTTACCTTGTCTAGATAGCTAGAAGTACCGACCACTACAAGGACCGGGAGGGTTTAGTTTAGGTGTTCTAATATTTTATTTGTGTACTTGACCCCATCAGTTCCCCGGCCTCCCATTTAATTAGTTATAACAAGATCCCCATAAAAATGTCCTCCCGCTTTTATTTCCCAGAAGAGGCATATGAGATCCTGGCCGCCTCTGAGAGCGACGCGCTCGCCGACAGTGTGTCACGGTCCGAACCCCCAGACCCTCTGATGCCCCCTTTTGTTTACCTTTTTTGCATGTTCTGCATGTCCTATGCAGATTCCAGGGCTTTTTTTTCCCCCATGCTCAGTTCTGGACTTTGATTAGAATAGCATCCAGTACCTGACTATCACCTGCATCTTATCCAGCCTGATCTACCCTGTATATAAGGAGGTCACACCCCATCTGCTGGGTTTCCTTATTGAAGTCAGGACTTTGTACCTAGCTGACCTGCTTTTGGAAACCCCTTGTGCTGGACTTATCTTCTGAATACCCTCTGGATTTGTTACCGGTTATACCCTCTGGACCTCCCATCTGATTCCCCTCTTGAGTACCCATCTGGAATCCTCCTGTGAACGTTTCTTACCTCTGCTATACCGGTAACCCCCAATCATTTGCTACGAGTTCCCCCTTATTGGATTTAACGTGTACGACCCCTGGCTATGGACTTTTGATTTTTCTGTTATCTGTATTCCTCGACTTCTGCTTGATACCCCGACTACGAGATTGCCTTATCTGGATACCTTGCCATGGACATTATTGTTTCTCCTGTCTAGTTTTATTCTATTTTCTATTCAGTATCTGCCACCCTATTTAGTTGTACGTATTTTCAGTTTCCACCTGTGTCTCCTAGTTTTCATCCTGTTTAAACCTTTTTTCTTTTCATTCTGCTTATTGCCTCCCTTTTCTTTCTCAATGAACCTATTCATTTATTTCTGCTGTTTTATGTTTATTAGTAATAAATATCTTGTTTGACCCCACAACCTGCATATTCATTACCGCTCACTGCAATCTGGGCACACACATGCAATCCATGCAGAGTCCACATGACAGAGTGACACCCTCACAGCCTCTGATATAGAGCCCCGTAGTGAACCCTCCAGTGATGGTGACCCCCCCACCATCTACTGGGAGGCACAAAAGCAATTGGGTACCCCCAAATATGGCTGCCCCAGAAATACCCCCATTTATAGCGACTCCTGACATCACAGTAAGGGTAGAGGACTGTGAGCCAGTGAGCTTTTTTAATCTCTTTATGTTGGACGAAGTATTCGAAATGGTGTTTGAGCAAACCAACCTGTTTGCCAACCAGTATCTTGATGCGCATCCGGATTCACATCATCACAGGCGTAACAAGTGGCACCCAACGGATGTGATAGAGTTAAAAAAAATTGGGCTCTAATCCTTGTAATGGGAATAGTGAAGAAGCCAAGTATCCGGTCTTACTAGCACAAAAACCCCATCCTGGCTACCCCACTATTCCCAAGGGTTATGAAGAGAGAGAGAGGTACGAAAATCTCATGCAATTCCTCCATTTTAATGATAACGCACTGTGCCCACCAAGAAACGACCCAATGCATGACTGCCTCTATAAAATTCGGCCCCTTATCAGTCTTATGTCTGCCAAATTCACCGATAATTATGTTCCCGACCAAAATATATCTGTAGACGAGTCCCTTATGAAATTTAAAGGCAGACTGCTCTTCAAGCAGTATATCCCAAGCAAGCGATCCCGGTATGGCGTCAAATTTTATAAATTGTGTGAGTCCACAACAGGTTACACATGGGCGTTTAGACTATACGAAGGGAAAGATAGCCAGCTTGACCCCCAGGATGCCCCGATTGTATTGGCACCAGTGGAAAAATTGTGTGGGATCTGGTCTATCCCCTATTCAACAAGGGCTATCATTTATGGGTCGATAACTATTACACCAGTATCGACCTATTTAAAAATTTATATTGTTTTGAGACCCTTGCGTGTGGCACAGTGCGGAAGAATCGCAGAGGTTTTCCCCAAATCCTGACAGCAGGCAAAAAAAGTAGAGGCTCCTCTTCATCTCTACGTCAGGAAGAAGTGCTAGCCCTTCGGTTCACCGATAAGAAGGATGTATACATGCTATCTACAGTGCACGACGAAAGTACAGTGCCAGTGCCTGTGAGAGGGAGGACTGAGCCACTGGAAAAGCCGAAGTGCATTGTAGATTAGAGCAAGTTTATGGGGGAGTAGACTTGGCTGATCAATGTATACAGCCTTATCTGGTGAACCGAAAGACTAGGGCATGGTACAAGAAGATTGCCATCTATTTGACCGAGATAGCAATTTTCAATGCGTACGTGTTCTACAAGCAGGCAGCAGTACAAAAGCCATATCCCTTCCTAGAATTCATGCTTGAGATCATATCCTAACCCCGGCCCCCCTTACATCTGCTTTGGAATCAGGAGATCTCCAAAGATTAAGCGGCAGACACTTTCCTTCCTGAGTCCCTCCCACCCGCTGTAAAAAGTCCCCCCAGAAAAAGTGTTGTCTGCCGCAAGAAAGGAATCCGAAAGGATTCTAGTTATTATTGCCCTACCTGCCCATCTCTACCTGGCCTCTGCATAACCGAGTGCTTCAAAATTTATCACACAGAGCTAAATTACTAAATCCCCTTTTCTGCTTTGTCCCGATTACCCTTTGCTGTCTGTACCGACTCATTGGCTTGTTATACCGACTACTCTTTGTTTGCTGCCTGTACCGACTCATTGGCTTGTTATAACGACTACTCTGACTTCTGGAATCCCCTGAATTTGGCCTGTCCCTGTTTACGTTAAGCCCAGCTATTCTAAAGTGGCTGCACCAAACAACTCAAAATACTAATTTAGAATCATTGGCACGTCATCTTTGGAGCAATATTCTTTCTTGGCGTGCCATGTTCTCTCAAAGTCGACATAAATCCTGAAAATCACTTGTCAAATGACCAAAAAACTAAATAAAAATGCAACATGGGGGTACCGTTGAATTCGTAACACATTGCCGAACACAAATATCAATGTCGTAGGCCAGTAAAAGGTTGATTGAGCATGATATTAGCAGCAAAATAACAGTTTTCGTGTAATACAAATGCAAAACACAAACATGAAGACTAAGTTTGGCCAGGGTTTGTGACTTAGTGGCTACTATACAAAACTGGACAATGGACATACCCCATTTCCAACACTCTGGGTTGTCTACTTCTCAATTATATGCCATGATGGGGTACTTCTCAAACCTGGGCTGCCATACCCTCTCAAATTCAACCTAGGCCCAGCAAACCAATCTGGCAAACTCTACATTTGACCGTGTAACTTTCCAAAAAGCAAAATAAAAATGCAACATGGGGGTACCGTTGAACTCGTAACACATTGCCGAACACAAATATCAATGTTGTAGGCCAGTAAAAGGTTGACTGAGCATGATATTAGCAGCAAAATAACAGTTTTTGTGTAAAATAAATGCAAAACACAAACATGAAGACTAAGTTTGGCCAGGGTTTGTGACTAAGTAGCTACTATACAAAACTGGACATACCCCATTTTCAACACTCTGGGTTGTCTACTTCTCAAAATGATATGCCATGATGGGGTACTTTTCAAACCTGGGCTGCCATACCCTCTCAAATTCAACCTAGGCCCAGCAAACCAATCTGGCAAACTCTACATTTGACCGTGTAACTTTCCAAAAAGCAAAATAAAAATGCAACATGGGGGTACCGTTGAACTCGTAACACATTGCCGACCACAAATATCAATGTTGTAGGCCAGTAAAAGGTTGACTGAGCATGATATTAGCAGCAAAATAACAGTTTTTGTGTAAAAAATGCAAAACTCAATCATGAAGACCATGTTTGCGACTAAGTGACTACTATAAAAAAAACTAAATGTACACCATTTTGAATAGCCTGGGTTGTCTACTTTTCAAAATGGTATGACATGTTGGGGTACTTTGATACCTGGGCTGCAATAACCTCTCAAAGTCAACATAGGACCAGGAAACCAATCTGGCAAATTTCAAGTTGTAAAACGTGAAATGGGCAAACTCTATATTTGACCCTGTAACTTTCCAAAACCTCATAAAACCTCTACATGGGGGGTACCGTTGAACTCGTAAGACATTGCCAAACAGAAATATATGTATTTTATTTCATTTAATGCTAAGCGTACAATGTCATTCACACTAAAAATACAATGGAGAACTTTGAAAATAGCAAAATTTCCTTTTTTCTCATAGTTTTTAGGTTTTTTTCATACTATAATATATTTTATATATCAATCTTTGATGGAAAATGAAAGCCCTATTTCTCCTAAACAAAATGATATATAATAAGGGTGGGTACATTAAGTAAGAGGTAAATTATGGTTGAACAGCGAATAGCTGAAATTCTACTTTTAGAAGTGTTCAAAAGTGTTCCAAACTTGTAAAATTACTCCCGTCCTTGAGGGGTTAAATACCAGATCAATCATGAAATATATCAGGAACGTGCTGAGTGGTAACCAAAACTACAACAAGGCAAGGGGAAAAGGGTGAGGAAGTTCTATAAACCTCGACTAGAAATCCCACAGAAAATACGAATTTGTTGGGAGCGCAAGAGGCTCCCAACAAATTCGTTTGTATTTTTGGTTTGATTTGGGTGAGGGACACACCTTGTGGTGAGCTGCATGATTGTGGAATAATCACCTACTATTGGATATTGTACGTTAAAAATCACAGCGCCAAACGCTTTAACACCTAATAAGTGTTTTTTCTTAGAAATCCCATAGGCCAGGAGATGAGATGGGTGAACCTCGGGGACCTGTGCTGGTCAGAAAGCATAGAAATAATGCACCAAAACATATATGGGAAAACAGTGCACCTACAGTAATATTCCACCATACATGAATGACAGGCAAATGACAGATTCCCTGGTCACACCAGAGGTGGGAGACCCAACACAGTGTAGAGATCGCTACAAACCACCAGAGGGTGTAACAGGTCCTAGGACACGGCACAGTTTAAGATGGACCACCCTCTAGGACAGTCACTTCTCAACAGCTGTATTGGAGGAGTGTGGAATGCAATGAATTTCCTATCACCGCTTGCTTCCTATAGGTTTTCTCAGTATGTTCTTTATACAGCTGCAAACATTAATCTATATATATATATAATCTCTTACAAGCCATGTATGCTAGTGATCAAACCCTCCCCTCGTGCAAAGTGACATCATGATATATATATATTATACAAAACCACTTCTATAAAACTTAAATGTAAAAACTCATCAATTCTATTTCCGCAGTTCATTTATTGTGACGCAGCATGGATCATTCTGTTACACATTCTCTACAAATTCCTACTTCTGTTTGTATTCCTGTGTAATAATTGTAATTATAGAGTTATTAGGTATTAATAGGTTGTGTGAATCAGCTTTCTGTTTGCTAATGCATTAGTTACAGAAAAGCTTATCTCTTTCCGTTGTTCTTCCACATCACAGATCACAAACATATTTCAGCACCAAGGACAGCAGCTCCGTGGGGCTCCGGAGCAAAAAGATCCTCCTTGGTGCTGAATATGTTTCAGCACGTAAGAACAGCACCTGCAGAACGTAGCCAGTCCTCTCATTGTACACAATTCATGCTATACTCTCGCCTTCCTCATAACAAATCCACATCAATTATGTTTAATTATGACACCATGTGTATACTGTTAATTTCTGCCAAGCACTATACCATCATTCCTCACGAGGCTGGGGTGGAAGCCAGGAGGGAACTCCTTTGTCAAACAGACAAGTATATGGGACCTTGTATAGAATTTGTCTTGGAACTATTGCTGTTGACGCTTCAAAATAACTTTTTCCGGGTCGAAGATGATTGGTTTTTGCAAAGCACCGGAACATCCATGGGTGCGGCCATGGCGATGATGTATGCTAATGCGTATATGTTTGCATGGGAGAAGCAGTACATTTTTCCCAAATTTACATCTAAGATCGTAGAGTACATTCGGTACATCGACGACATATTTATCGTATGGCAGGGTACCCTAGAGGAGGCACAACAGGTGGATCCGTACATTAAACAGTCTTGGGACTCCAGTTGTGGTAACATCACAGGTGGATACTACGAGGATACAATTTCTGCACATTGAAGTCTATTTGAAAGATAATGGTTTACACCATTCTTTATACTCTAAATCCACCGATCGAAATACTCTGCTGCATGCGTCTAGTGCCCATCCCAAGCATGTTCAGAAATCGCTTCCTTTTGCACAATTTTTGAGAGTGGTGAGAAACAACTCGGAACCAGAGAATCGTAAGAAACAGATGCATGATATGTATAACAAATTCAGGGCCCGGGGCTATTCAACGAAAATACTGGATGCAGCTTTGATCAAGGCAAACTCGACGGCTGAAGCACAGACGCAACAGGAACCTCGTCTTAGATTTCCAATGCAGTTCCATTCGGCTTCTACCAAACTTACGGCATCTATCAAGAGGAGCTGGCACATCCTGGAATGGGATCAGTCCCTGCCAGCGATCTTTAAACAGAAACCAATGTTTTGCTACAGGAGGGGTAACAACTTGAAAGACTTGCTGATCAAAACGGATCCGGTACATAGCTACACTCAAGGGCCTGATCAATTTGTGAATCTAGGGTATAGGAGATGCCTGGGCTGCGTTACTTGCGGACACATGTTGCCATCTAAAACATTCGTCCATCCACACACGGCAAGATTTACAAAATCCGCTTTAACATAACATGCAAAACTGATTTCGTGATCTATAAAATCACGTGTCCTTGCGGTTTGGCCTATATAGGCAAAACGGAAACCCCGCTGTGCGAACGGATCAGGAACCACCGTTCGAATATTCGTGTGGCATATCGTGACGGTCGATCTGATAAACCGGTGGCAAGGCACTTTCTGGATCATAATCATCCATTAACCTCTCTAAAGTTTGTAGCCTTTGACTATATACCTATGCCTAGAAGAGGTGGTGACCGGGGAAGACTATTATTACAAAAAGAAACCTTTTGGAGTCATCGCTTGAGAACTGTCCATCCGGAGGGACTCAATGAAAAATTTACTTTTTCTATGTTTTGACATTATTTTTTTTGTATTTTTTGAGTATAGTAATTCTGTTTGGGAATGGGTCAATAGCAACATAGCAGTTTGTCTGTAGTAGGAGCTGATAGTTCCAGCAGGGCATATTTATTGTTTAAGCGATATCTCCAGTCACTCTGGTGTTGATCCTTGTATCAATGAGTAGTTTTGGCCAAGCCTACTCCTGAGATCACTCCCTTATCCATTATATCCTTGTTTCATTGTTTTTATCTGTTTTCAGTCACTCTGGTGTGTGGGAACGTTTTTGCGTCCCTGGTTGCTGGGGTTACACGCTACCTACGTCATCCCGCGGTGTTGGGAGTTGGCGCATGCGCACTGAGTGGGTGAGAACGCCGATTTGAGGGGAGGGGTAAGTACGGCAATATAAATTTTTATGTTTTGTTATTATGTTTATGTCCTGAGGAAAGCCCTGTATTGGGGCTGAAATGTTGATTCACATGGAATAAATCGAAGTGTTTTTGTTATAGACCTGGAGTGCCGCCACTTTTTGTTATTTTATATATATATTGTGACAGAGTATAGGGAATCTGTGTATGTTAGCAGGAGGCTGAATGATGCAGTATTTCCTGGTCAGTAAGGGGTTACACCTTCCCTGGCAGCAGCCACAGCTGCAAATCCTTAACAAGCCAATATAGCAGTTCCCAGCACAGAGGAAGGAAGAAAAAGATTGCGTTGGAAAGAGTGAGGTGTGGAATGCACAGAACTCCAAAACTCCAGGCTTGCTGGCACATATGTAAAAAGGGACAGAGTTTTTGTTTATACTGGGGGCAGAATAGCTGCCCCAGTATCCCGTAGAGAGGGGACAAATTTGTTTAGTTAGTCTCCTAAAGGAAGGAGTAGGCCAGTTTGTTTGTGTTTGATTTTGTTTGGTAATACAAGTGTACCCGGTGTTTAAAGAGACTTTGTTTTGTGGCGTTCAATAAAAGAGGTACACCTCCAAATCCTGTGCTTCTCCGAGCGGCCCTACCACAAGTGGTGGCAGCAGTGGGATAGTTGCTGTGCCAGCTCTGCTTTCACAGAAGCCTTAAAGGTACAGAACACATGATAATGGAGGATGTTGTAAAAGCCCTAGTGCAAGCTTCAGCAACCCAACAGGAGACCAACAGGCTTACTGCAGCCTCTGCTGCAGCCTCAGCTACAGCTCAGCAAGAGACTAACAAGCTCCTGGTCTTGCAGGTTGAAGCCTTGGGCGAAGCTCAAAGGATGGACCGTGCCATGTTCAAAGAGCTCCTGGACCGCATCAGTACCCTGGGGGTGACTGCACCAGCAGAGGGTTAAGCAGGATACGGGCAAGCAGCTGCCTACAGAAGATGACCCCAGAGGATGAGATGGAATCCTACCTTCTGGTGTTTGAGAGAACAGCTATACGTGAAGCCTGGCCTGTGGGTCAGTGGGCCGGAATTATTGCCCCTTTTCTCCTTGGTGAAGCACAAAAGGCCTATTATGATCTGGACGAAGAGGCCACTGCAAGTTACCTCCAACTAAAAGCAGAGTTCCTGGCCCGGATGGGTGTGACAACCAATGTGAGAGCCCAACGCTTCTACAAATGGCAGTTTCAGGGAGATAAGGCAGCCCGTTCACAGATGTTTGATTTAATTCATCTAGCCCGGAAGTGGCTCAAACCGGAGAGTCAAACCCCTGCTCAGATCGTGGAAACCCTGGTGCTAGACCGATACCTGAGAGAGCTTCCCCAGAGCCTCCGTGAATGGGTCAGTCAAGGAGACCCCAGAACCTATGACAGCATGGTCGCACAAGTAGAAAGATACCGGTCTGCAAAGGACTTGGAGAGATCTCCTACTAATTCATTTTGTTTGCCCCAGAGACCAAGACCCCGGAAAGGTGGACTAGAACCCAATTCTGGAATGGGAATATGTCTGCGCGAAACAGACTCTGAGGACCATACTCCCACAAAAGACCTATTGAGAAGAAACTCTATAATCTGCTTTGAATGCGGCGGAAGAGGACATGTCAGGGCAAGGTGCCCTAACCTCCCAGAGCCGATGCAATGTGGCTTGGGGGAGAACCCCTTAAACTTTTGTGGACTGATATGTCTAGCAGGTCTGGTAGAGGGTGCACATACAGTAACTGTAAAGTTAAATGGTCGTGAGACAGGAGCCCTTGTTGACTCTGGTAGTGCCTTAACTCTGGTCGCAGGTGGCCTAATCAAGCCTCCACAGGTGCAACACCATAAAACAATGGGGGTAACTTTGTATTCATGGATGTACTGTACAGTATCCTACAAGCGATATAGAGGTTTTTGTACAAGGAAAACTGGTAAGGATATCAGCGGTAGTGATTCCTCGACTACCCTATCCCCTAGTCATAGGAAGGAACTTCAACGTGTTCCACACCCTCTTGCAACCCCTGGTGGGAACCGAACAAGGGTCACTTAGGGATGAACGACAAGTTTGTGGTTTAGATGAACTTTTTCCCTTTGCTCATCCTGATTTGTATGTTGGTAACCCAAAAAGAAGAAAAACCAAGAGAGAGTGCAGGGAAAGCAAATTGAGGTTTAACAGAGCCGTGAATGAAGCATTGTTGAATGAGCAGGGGAAGCTGGCTAATAAAGGTGTGGCAACACAATGTGGTGAATATGAGGTAGAGGTTGAACAAGCAGAACCTGCTACAGAACCGGATTATGAGGTTGAGATGGAAAACCCAGAAACAATTGATATGTCCACTGGTAACTTTGGGCGAGATCAGGCGAATGATCCATTGTTACAGAATGCCAGAAGTAGAGTGGTAGAGGTAAATGGTGTACCCGTGGAGGGTTGTATGAGGGACACGTATCCATGTTTCAAACACTTGGGGGTGGAGAAAACACAAGAAAGGGTTCTCAGACGGTTCTTCTGGCCAGGGGTATATGAAGAAATTAAGAGGTATTGTGCTTCTTGCCCAGAGTGCCAGTTGTCGTCAGTTAGACCTAAGCTAAGGGCTCCGCTCATACCTCTCCCGATAATCGAAGTACCCTTTGAGAGAATAGGAATGGATCTAGTGGGTCCCTTAGAGAAATCGGCCAGTATATCCTGGTAATTGTCGATTACGCCAGCAGATATCCAGAGACCATTCCACTGCGCAAAGCTAATGCTAAAAATATAGCAAAGGAGTTGGTTCAGGTTTTCTCACTGGTTGGCATACCGAGAGAAATCCTTACGGACCAGGGTACACCTTTTATTTCCCGTATTATGAAGGAGTTATGTCAACTGTTTAACATACATGCTTTGAAAATATCAGTATACCACTCCCAGACAGATGGGTTGGTAGAACGCTTCAATCGTACCCTGAAGGGGATGTTAAGAAAAGTGGTTAGTAGAGATGGGAGAGATTGGGACCTGCTGCTTCCCTACTTATTGTTTGCTGTAAGAGAGGTTCCGCAAAGCTCCGCTGGTTTCTCCCCATTTGAGATTCTGTATGGTCGACACCCCAGGGGTATATTAGATATATTGAGGGAAACCTGGGAAGAGCAGGTGGCCCAAGGCATAAATTTAGTTCAACATGTGGAACAAATGAGGGAGCGTATGGCTCGGATTGCTCTGCTTGTTCACGAGCACATGAAACAAGCCCAGGATGCCCAGAAACTTCACTATGACAAAAAGGCAGCAGCAAGAGAGTTCAACAAGGGAGACAGAGTAATGGTGCTGGTTCCCACGACTGAGAGTAAGCTACTAGCTCAGTGGCAGGGACACTACGAAATTCTGGATAAAGTAAGTCCGGTAAATTATAGGGTTAGTCAGCCTAACCGTCGTAAGAAAGAGGCAATACTGCACATAAACCTCCTTAAGCGTTGGAGGGATAGAGAAGCATGTGTGGTCCTTGTGGGTGACCCAATGGTTAGTCGGCAGCCCCCGGAACAACCGGTGAAGATATCTTCTGATCTAACACCAGAGCAGGCAGAGGAGGTTAGAAGCCTGGTGGAGAGGAACAATGATGTCTTTTCATCGCTGCCAGGCAGAACCCAAGACATTGCCCATGATATTGAGATGGAACCAGGGGTTACCATAAGGGTTAAGTCTTATAGAATCCCTCAGGCAAAAAGGGAATCCATAAGAGCCGAAATCAAGAAAATGCTTGACCTCGGAGTGATAGAGGAGTCTCAAAGTAACTGGTCCAGTCCGATCGTTCTGGTGCCAAAACCTGATGGATCGATTAGGTTTTGCAATGACTTCAGGAAACTGAATGAGGTCTCCAAGTTTGACGCCTATCCCATGCCCCGCCTTGATGAGTTGGTGGAGCGACTAGCAAAGGCCAGATTTTTCACGGTTTTAGACCTGACGAAGGGTTACTGGCAGATACCATTAACTAAGCGGGCCAGGGAGAAAACCGCATTCTCCACTCCCGATGGACTATTTCAGTATAGAATAATGCCTTTTGGCCTGCATGGTGCTCCAGCCACCTTTCAAAGATTGATGGATAAGTTGTTGAGACCTCATACAGAGTATGCGGCGGCTTATCTGGATGACGTGGTTATCCATAGTCCCGATTGGGAGACCCATCTAGGGAAGGTACAAGTAGTATTGAATACCTTTAGAGGAGCCGGTCTGACTGTCAACCCAGATAAAAGTACTATAGGTTTGGCTGAGGCCAAATACTTGGGCTATGTGATCGGCAGGGGAATAGTGAGGCCCAAAACCGTTAAGATAGAAGCCATACAAAGCTGGCCCAGACCACTGAGAAAGAAACAGGTCCGAGCCTTTTTGGGTATTGTAGGCTACTACCGGAGGTTCATTCCTCATTTTGCCACAAGGCCTGCTCCGCTCACAAATCTTACGAAAGCGAGGAGTCCTGACACTGTAAGATGGGACAGCAAGGCTGAGGAGGCCTTTTCTGACCTGCGTGCAGTCCTTTGTACTCAACCTGTTCTCATGGCACCGGACTTTACCCAAGAGTTCTTCCTTCAGACAGATGCCTCTGAGGTTGGTCTGGGTGCAGTTTTGTCTCAGTATGTTGGCGACGAGGAACATCCAGTTTTGTATCTGAGTCGGAAACTGCTGCCTCAGGAACAACTCTATGCTACAGTAGAAAAAGAGTGCTTAGCGATCAAATGGGCCTTGGAAATGCTCCGCTTTTACTTATTGGGCAGGCGCTTCACCCTTATCACTGACCATGCCCCATTGAAGTGGATGCATACCAATAGGGAGAAGAACTCTAGGATCACTAGGTGGTTTCTGTCCTTGCAGCCATTCAGCTTTGTGGTATGACATAGGGCAGGTCTCCTTCATGGCAATGCCGATGCTCTGTCTCGAGTGCATGGGCTGGCTGAGGTGGCCGCTTCACATACCTGTGTTACGCTGGGGAGGGGGATGTGTGACAGAGTATGGGAATCTGTATGTTAGCAGGAGGCTGAATGATGCAGTATTTCCTGGTCAGTAAGGGGTTACACCTTTCCTGGCAGCAGCCACAGCTGCAACTCCTTAACAAGCCAATATAGCAGTTCCCAGCACAGAGGAAGGCAGAAAAAGATTGCGTTGGAAAGAGTGAGGTGTGGAATGCACAGAACTCCAAAACTCCAGGCTTGCTGGCACGTATGTAAAAGGGGACAGAGTTTTTGTTTATACTGGGGGCAGAATAGCTGCTCCAGTATCCCGTAGAGAGGGGACAAATTTGTTTAGTTAGTCTCCTAAAGGAAGGAGTAAGCCAATTTGTTTGTGTTTAATTTTGTTTGGTAATACAAGTGTACCCGGTGTTTAAAGAGACTTTGTTTTGTGGCGTTCAATAAAAGAGGTACACCTACAAATCCTGTGCTTCTCTGAGCGGCCCTACCACAATAAATATATATATATATATATATATATATATATATATATACACACACACACATTTATATCTCTATACATGCACACGTATAAATATTTCCCATGTATGTACAAACATATATAATCATGCACATTTATTATTAGATAGTCAGATGTATTTCTATTTAGATACATATATTCTCTTACCTGCAGGAAAAACTGGGGCGCTTGACTTGCAATTCATTTCAGGTCTTGTTCACCAATCATTTCGATGTCCGCAGGGTGTGACACAGATTGCACCGGGTCACAGGGTAAAGAAATACCTTCTGTGCTATAAGAGCTGAAGGAGGCATTGCTGGCACAGACTTTGTTACAGCGATCACAGGGTCGGTTTGAATGGGCCCCCTGGAGACATTGGCTTGGTCACAGACTCAAATACTGCTATCCCTATAGTTACAGCACTGTGTGTTATTGTGACGGCTTCTCGGATAATAAGCCGGCGATATAATGCTACTGAAGCTTGTGGGAGAAGTGACAATATGTCAATGAATGTATCTTCTTTCAAAAGAAATAATGAGTGCAGCTCCAGCGATACAAAGAGATTACATGATTCATATCAATAGACCCTATTATTTTGATACGAGCGCCCTGTGTGTTGTGTGTTTTAACCGGATAAAAGGAATTTATTGCATTCTATTTTATAAACAAACATGAGGAAGATGAAATGTTGGACGGTGAACCATCTCTCACTATGCGCGCACCATTCAGTATGTTTGACAGGTATAAGCACGCACACACGTCTACTGTAGAGATGTGCGTTTCGGAATTTCAGAATTTTCGCGACATTTCCCGATTCGTGCATTCGGATTTGGCCGATTTTCCTAAATTTTTCAGATCCGAAAACGGCAGATGTGAACAAATTTTCGAGCCGAAACGAAAACTTTTCGAATGGACTAGAAATGTGTAAAATCTAAATTAATTTTCGTTCCATTCGTGATTTCGGCTCCATTCCTGATTTCGGTTCCATTTCAGTAGTTTCGGACATCGTATTTTTCAGTTATATCGCTGATTCTGTAATTTTGTATCATTCCCATCTCAATGTATCCTTCCTGGAAAACCAGAGAAATCTCAATGTATCCTTCCTGGGAAAACAGAGAAATCTCAATGTATCCTTCCCGGAAAACATGAGAAATCTCAATGTATCCTTCCCGGGAAAACAGAGAAATCTCAATGTATCCTTTCAGGGAAACCAGAGAAATCTCAATGTATCCTTCTTGTAAGTAAAATCAGAGAAATCTCAATGTATCCTTCTTGTAAGTAAAACAAGAGAAATCTCAATGTATCCTTCTTGTAAGTAAAACATGAAAAATCGTATCGTATCGACTGAAATATCAGATCCGAAAAGCCATTAGTCTACGTCAAAACGAATAGACACTTTGAAACGAGGAGAACAGCTGTTCCGAAAAACACGAAAATTTCTGAAATCACTAAAAAAAAGTCGATACGAAAAACGAACCGAAACGAACCGAACCAAAATGGAAATCGGCCAAAACGAGCCAAACCGAAAATTTACAAAATCCGAACGAACTGAATCGAACCGAAAAAAAAATCGGTGCACAAGTCTAGTCTACTGTAAGATAAGGTTGCAATAGTCTTTGTAAATTTCTTTCTTGGTCAGAAAACTGTAAAATGTGAGATTTCAATAATCTTCTTGTAGATTTTTAGCAGAGGTCACAGTCACTCACATGTAATTTACAAAAAGAGGAATCCTAGCGGCGCAGTTTGTTCATTCAATTGATGTCAATATGTCTTAATTTCATTTATAGACACATTAAATAAATGATATAGTACTCCGTATAATATATTGAGCATACACTCAGAAAGAAGCCTGCTAGTACAGATAATGCAATATATAGCGTTGATTCACTAAAGTGCAATGGTAATCGCTCTAAAGTGCAATGTTGTAAATAACATGTGCAAAGTGCATACATAACGTGCATGTGCCAGTAGAAAAATCCTAAATATAAAGTGCATACACAAAATGCGCTCTAACACGAGGGGTAAAATCCTTTGCGCTGAACGTCGTATTACAATGTTCCGCGCAAAAATAATGTGCGTTAATGTCTAACGCGGGTGAACCTGCGCAAACCCTTTGCGAGTGCAATTTACTGTGCGCATCCTATACTTAACATTGTGTGCGCTGGTACGCGGATGGTATTACAATCTATGTGCTAAATTTTAACAGACAACGTTTGCGCACATAATTTTAACGTCTTTGAAAAGCTGGCGGTAACGGCAAATCTGAACATCCTGGAACATCCCAAATACACCAGCCCAAAAAATAAATACAGCAAAGTATAGTTACACCTTCTACACATACCCAAAGAATAAAATGGAGAAGTTGTGTGTTTTATTTTTATTGCTGCAGCATGTATACGCAGATTGGCTTAGACAGGCGCAAAAACTTAATGTGAGATAATTGTGGTTCTTAATTCTGATTGGCTGAATCACGTGAAAAACCAGTTCGCACACCGATTTGTGCACATGACCTTGATGCGCGTGCGTTTTTGCCCATTTTTCTTACGCGCGTTATTTTTTGACAGATGAAAAATGTGCGCGGATTGTAATACCAGCGTTATTTTTCGCGTGTTAACGTTTAACGCTTCGCGCAAAAATTCACACGTTGCGCGTGCGTTTTTGCGCGAAGATTGTAATAGGGCCCGAAGTGTATAAAGATAGTCATATACAGTACTAATTCTGGCCTCAATAGTCAGCTTACATTGCAGATTGCAAAGGCTAGTGAGGAAGGGAAATTTCATAGATAAGGAAGATTCCTAAAGACAAAAAAAGTGCACATGCAAAAGTGCATGAAAGTTCGTAAAAAGAGTTCATAATCTGTTCCGAAATAAAAATAAATACGCTGTGAAGACTTGTGTCCAGCTGTTAGGTCCTCTATGTCCGGTTTGTCGATCTCGACATAAAAATAAATACTACTATTTTTTACTACTCACATCTAATTGTTCTTGAGTCAAAACTCATTGTCCTGGAATCTAATGGCAAAACATGAGAAGATCTTGCTGGGGTCTGCTGATACTTACACCTCATACAAACAGCACACACAAACACTGACATAGGATAAACAACAGGTAAGTATATCAATTCCTTTCCCCCCCTTAGTGCTTACATATATATCCTGCATAAAACTGCAAAAATATGTCACAAGCTCACAAGTGACGGACCCTCTGCAGAGGTTCTAAAAAGAATTGTGAATGCAGTAAAAGATAACAGGTTATGTAGCTAAGTGTGTGATGAAGAGCAAACATTAACATTTATGATATAACCAATTCCATAAGGGTAATCCCTGTTTCCCCGAAAATAAGACCTAGTGTGTTTTTTAATAACTGCTAAAATATAAGACCTACCACGAAAATAAGACCTAGTTGTAGGGCAACATGAAGAGCCGCGGGAGAGAATCCATTAAACCTGGCGCCAGAGGATGCGAGATGGCAGCGGAGGGAGCAGAGCCACATAAGGCTGTGGTCACACGAGCGTTCTTTGAGCAGAAGGAACGTCCATGAGAAGTGAATGTTCCTTCCACTCTGATGCCTGTGTGGCCACCTTGCTGAGCTCAGTTAGTGCGCTCAGCGCTGCAAAGCTCAATCCTCCTATGGAGGCCCCCGCTTTGTAGCCTTGTCTGCATCGTAGCTTTTTGACGGGGAGGCTGAAATCACGTCCGGTGATAACGCATGCAATTCGTGCGCACGTTACAACATGTGGCCCTCCCTGTCCAGCCTTCACAAAGCTGCGACAGACACAGGGAAGTGCGGTCACACAGACGCACTCAGTGCGTTACTTCTGCTCAGAGAACGCTCGTGTAACCGCAGCCTTAGCTAATGCTTCCTCTGGCGCCGGCTCCTGTCACAGGCGGAGTGATACTAGACGTAAACCACCAAAAAAGAAAATAAACACACCAACATCAAAACAATAAAAAAAAAATAATATAAGACCTACCCCGAAAATAAGACCTAGTGAGTTTTTTGGAGGTCAAAAAAATATAATACCGTGTCTTCTTTTCAGGGAAACACTGTAACATAATAATATAATAAGGGTTCTGTTTGTTTTCTTTGTGTACATTTCTGTTAGATTTACTGAAATATAAAAATGTAAATAAAATCTAACTGGCATTTTAATCACGTGATTACTTCTTCATTTGAAAATTTCCCCATATTTCTCCACGTGGGCTCCACTCACCTGTGCAGGTCGTATATGAGACAGGTTCACTTTCTGTGACAGTATCAGCCGCTATTGTAATCACAGTGAATGTATATGTTTCTCCGGCCGTCAGATCAGTTACAACAGATTGATTTGTTGCAGTTGTTTGGTTTTTCAGTGTTACAGATGAGGAGTTTGCTGTTTGCACTCTGTAGCTATAATCACTCTTATACTCATCAGGATGATCCCAAATCAAGGAAACAGAATCTGACGTCACGATACTGGATCTGAGCTGCTTCACCGGCAGAGGTTCTGGAGAGAGAAAGTAAAATGCCCCAGTTTTTAGAAAATACATAACAATCCTCATTTAATTAAAGCAGTAGATTTCCTGGAAAAGATATGCACAGCTATTTTTCTGGGGACAGAGAGTTTGCACACTTTAACCCTTGGTGGTCTGAACCATAGCTGTACTAAATGTTGGTCTTACTTTAGGCAAGGAGGAAGAGGTTTAGCCAGCAAACATTCACTTAGGGGCAGACCCGTTCCACGATACACTTGATACTTGTATTTTGCCACAACCAGAATGAAGTCCAAGACAACAAAAGATTTGAGCATTGGTAGGTTCTGCTGAAGTGTCTTTTTACACACTAAGATGCCAGCAACGTTTCAGCTTACTTGCTTTTATCAAGATTGATTGGGCTGAAACGTTGCTGCCACCTTAGTGTGTAAGGCATCCACTAAAAAAGACACTTCAACAGAGCCAATGACTGCTGGCATTTTTGGTGTCTTGGACAATTTGAAGGCATACATAACAATCTGAATTTCATAATAGCTCAGTAAGCCGTGAGTGGTGCAGAGGTAGAATTCATGGGTCATCTCTCCCAGCTATTTTTTGGTAAACCTGGGTGAACTGAGATACAGCAGGTCTCTTCATTGCGTAGTCCAGATACAGCTCTACATTACATTGTGCCTCGGGAATGTGCAATTAGTTCATGTGGCACAGAGCTGTTTTTGGAGCACTGCAATGAGCAAGAGATCCGCTGGGAAGAGGGGACTGCAGGTAGATCCTGTTTTGGAGGGAAGAAGGAGGGTAGTGGACTTTGAGATGAGCTACATTGGTGGAGAGACAGTAAGAAGTAGCTGCTAATACATATAGAAGAATCACTCATTATTGGCTCAATTTCAAGCCAGGTGACAGGTTAGTAGCTCATAATGTTAGGATTAACTAAATATTTCCGAAATAGGATCCACGAAATTCAGCTTGTTAAGCCTTCTAAGTGCAAGTCTTCAAAGTGAGCACTTAGAGATCTTCTGGTGAGTAATTTTGATTTTTGTTTCAAACAGATCTTTTCTATTCATTTTAAGGTTTTAAGTTAGGTCTGGTGAGTAAATTAGGTTAGGCTGGTGACTCATTTTCTTACTGATTAGCATAGAATTGGAATCAATTGGGTGCTATTTGCTAGGAGGTTAAGCTTGTCCACACCTTGCTGGGGGAGGTGTTCTTAGGCGACTATATAAAGCTTGGGGATATTAGCTTGTCTAATTCAGCTTGTGAAGCCTTCTAAGTGCAAGTCTTCAAAGTGAGCACTTGGAGATCCTCTGGAGGTAGTCTGAGGTTAGACAGGAGGTAGAAAACCTACAAAAGGGTAGGATTTGCTGGTTTTAAATCCATTCTTTTATAATGGCAGGCTTGGTCCAGTGTAAGAGCTGTCATGCATTTATTTTTAGATCCAATTTTTGGAGGTTTGGAGGGTGCCTGATATTTAGGCAGCTCTCTTTATTGCACCAGGAAATTGCCTGTTTGAAGTCTGAGAGTTGTAAATTATCTGTTAGACAAAGTCAGGCTATGACTGTTACAAAGCCACTGCCACAGAGGCCTCCTAGGAGCGGCAGATGGACTACTGTAGGATCTGGTAGACTTAGAGTTGTGGAAAGTGTCATGGCCCACCTGGGCGCTGTCATGGTCTGGACCCCCTGATCCTCTGACGCCTCCATCTGTTGCTCTTTTTGCCATGTCCTGCATTACTTATGTAGATGCCGGGACTTTGTTTTGGTTTTTCTTTTTTTTCCCACGTTCAGTTCTGGACTTTGATTTCGTATATTCTAATCAGACCATCACCTGCAAATCATCCTGCCCAGTTTTTCCTGTATTTAAGGAGGTCACACCCCATGTGCTTCACTTCCCCATTGAAGTCTGAAATTTGCACCACGCTGACCTGGTTTTGGATAAGCTCCTGGATCCGCTGTACCCCCTATCTGTTTCCCTCTGGACCTTCATCATACCCGATTCTTGACCCTTCTGGACTACCTCTGCTCTACTGGTAACTGCTACCCAGTTCCTATATTGATTTCTTGTGTATGACCCCTGGCTATGGACTTTGGATATTCTGTTCTCGGTACCCCACGATTACTGCTTGATACCTGACTATGAGACTGGCTCACCCTATATCTGATACCTTGCTCTGGACTTTATTAACTATCAGTTCCGTTTATATTTTTGTTTTTTGTTTAGTATAATAAAGACCTTGTTTAAACCCCTTAACCTGCATACTTCATGGCTCACTGCACATTAGGCTCACACCTACAATCCTTGCATGGTTCCCATGACAGATAGAAGGCATGTCCCACAGTCTGTGGCTCTTCTTAATTCTTTTGAGGCACTTTCAGAGTGTAGTGGTAAGATGGAAGTAGGCTCAGACACCATAGTTGAGGAACCACCATTCCCTATGCCTAAGGTATGCAGGACTGCAACCAAGGACAAAAAGGAAAAGGTGGGACTTTATAGAAGGCAATTGTTGCTGGGTGATTCTATCATAACAGGTGTTGAGCTGGAGAGTAGTGGTTTGGTGAGATGTCTTCCTGGGACTACTGCTCGTAGAGACACGAGACGTATTCTCAATAGTGTCAAACAAGCAAAGCAGCAAGGGAAAGTGGACATTCTAGTCCATCTAGGGACAAATGACTTGGCTAGCAATGAGGTTTCTGAGATTAAGGAAGATTTTTGTGTTCTTGGAGGTGAAATACAGCAGATTGCGTCCACTGTCATTCTCTGAAGTTTTGCCTGTGCATAACATTCAGGATAGGCAGATGCGCAATAGGGAATTTAATTTGTGGCTTCAGGAATGGTGTCGGGAGCAAGGATTTGGCTTTGTGTCCCATGATAGCTCTAATTGGAGCAGAAAGGAACTGTATTAAAAAGATGGTTTGCATCTTACTCATAGGGGAACATATGTTCTCAGTGAGAAGTTCAAAGGTTTCACAAAGGAATATTTAAACTAGGAGAGGGGGACAAAAGGGTAAAAAACAATCTGCCCGATTGTCCCCCAAAACTAAATCTGAGGGTGCAAGCAACATGCGGGGTAAAAAATGACAAGCTCAGAGTCGTGTCTATAAATGCTCGCAGTTTAGTCAATAAAATCAATGAACTGGAGGCAATGATGGCAGCTGAAAAAGTAGATTTAGTGGTGGTTACTAAGACATGGTTCAGTGAGAAAAATAACTGGGACATAACAATACCGGGGTACTCTTTATATAGAAAAGACAAAGAAGGTAGGAAAGGAGGAGGAGTGGCCCTGTATGTGAAAAAACAACATAAAAATTAACCAAATAAAAGTGAGCAAGGTGAACATAGAGTCAGTTTGGGTTACACTAACATTTGGCAATCATACAGTAGCTTGTGTAGGTGTGATCTATAGACCCCCTGGACAAGTAGAAGAGCTAGATAATCTGCTGTTTGAGGAAATAGCCAAAATGGCAATGAAGGGGGAAGTTATTATCATGGGGGACTTTAATCTTCCTGATGTGAACTGGAAAACCAAAATAGCTGGGTGCATATATTCTATACCTCACTACTGGGATTATCTCTAACACAAGTAGTTGAGGAGCCGACCCGTAAAGAGGCCATATTAGATTTAATACTCACAAATGGAGGTTTGGTATCGGACGTTGCTGTAGGTGAAAATTTGGGATCTAGTGATCACCAGTCAGTATGGTTTAATATAAGAACAGGAATGGAGCCATACCACACAAAAACAAAAGTTTTAGACTTTAAAAAAACAGATTTTTCTAAAATGAGATTTTGTGTGAATGAGTCATTATCAGACTGAAGGAGTTTAAAGGGAGTCCAGGAGAAATGGGATTATTTAAAGGAAGCATTATTGAAGGCCACAGGCAATTGCATTTGGCTTGTTAGCAAAAACAAAAAAGGGAAGAAACCACTGTGGTACTCTGCAGAAGTGGCCAAAATAGTGAAGAACAAAAAGACAGCATTCAATAATTATAAAACAACTCAGAGTGAAGAAGATAGGCAAACCTATAAGATTAGGCAGAAAGAGGCAAAGCAATTTATAAGAGCTTCCAAAGCACACGCAGAAGAGAAAATAGCTCAGTCAGTAAAAAAGGGGGACAAAACATTTTTTAGATACATAAACGAGAAAAGAAAAGTAAAACAAGGATTAGTTAGATTAAAAACAAAGGAAGGAAGGTATGTAGAAGAGGATAAAAGTCTCGCTGACTGCCTCAATGAATATTTTTGTTCAGTCTTTGCAGAAGAAAAGGAAGGAAAGGGACCTCAGTTAGGAGGAAACACTAACGAGACATTTACATATGAGTTTACAGAGGAGGAGGTTCTAAAGCAGCTGTCTAAAGTAAAGACAAATAAATCAATGGGGCCTAATGGGATCCACCCTAAATTATTAAAAGAGCTCAGTGATGTAATAGCAAAACCGTTAACAAGGATTGGTTAAATAAATCTGTTAACGGGAGTCGTCCCAGAAGACTGGAAATTAGCAAATGTTGTGCCCATTTACAAGAAGGGTAGTAGGGAGGAATCTGGGAACTATAGGCCAGTTAGTCTTACATCAGTAGTGGGGAAATTAATGGAAACCATGTTAAAGGAAAGGATTGTTGAACATCTAAAAACACAGATTACAGGATGAGAAACAACATGGGTTTACCTCAGGGAGATCATGCCAAACTAATCTTATTGATTTTTTTGATTGGGTAACAAAAATAATAGACACAGGTGGTGCAGTAGACATTGCTTATTTAGATTTCAGTAAGGCTTTTGATACTGTTCCGCATAGAAGGCTTATCAATAAATTGCAATCTTTGATCTTGGATTCCAATATTGTTGAATGGATTAGGCAGTGGCTGAGTGACAGGCAACAGAGGGCTGTGGTAAATGGAGTTTATTCGGCGCAAGGTCTTGTTACCAGTGGGGTACCTCTGGGGTCAGTACTTGGACCCATTCTCTTTAATATTTTTATTAGTGATATTGCAGAAGGTATTAATGGAAAAGTATATCTTTTTGCTGATGACACAAAGATTTGCAACAGGGTTGACGTTCCTGGAGGGATCAGCCAAATGACAAATGATTTAGGTAAACTAAAAAAATGGTCGGAGCTGTGGCAATTGAGTTTTAATGTGAATAAGTGCAAGATAATGCACCTGGGACGTAAAAACCCAAGGGCTGAATATAGAATATTTGATACATCTGAGGGTTGAGATTTAGGGGTTATTATTTCAGAGGATCTAAGGGTAAGTAGTCAATGTAATAGAGCAGCAGGAAATGCTTGGTTGTGTAGGGAGCGGTATTAGCAGTAGGAAAAGGGAAGTCCTTATGCCACTGTACAGAGCACTGGTGAGACCTCACTTGGAGTACTGTGTGCAGTACTGGAGACCGTATCTCCAGAAGGATATAGACATCTTAGAGAGAATTCAGAGAAGGGCTACTAAAATGGTGTACGGTTTGAAGGAGAAAAGTTACCAGGAAAGGCTTAATGATCTTAACATGTACAGCTTGGAAAAAAGACGAGACAGAGGAGATATGATAGAAACATTTAAATACGTAAAGGGAATCCACAAGGTAGAGGAAGGGAGTATATGTAAAAGGAAACAAAGTAGCAAAACAAGAGGACATAGTCTTAGATTAGAGGGGCAAAGGTTTAAAAGTAGAGGGTGGTGGATACATGGAACAGCCTTCCAGTAGAAGTGGTAGAGGCCAAAACAGTGATTGAATTTAAGCAGCATGGGATAGGCATAAGGCTATCCTAAACAAAAGATAAATCCAGGTAAAGTATCCATGTAATTGGGCAGACTAGATGGGCCGAAAGGTTCTTATCTGCCGACATTTTTCTATGTTTCTATGTTTTTTAAATAATATTGTCAGCCCCCTACTGATATTCTCTCCTTGTGAGTTTGCACAGATTGCACGGTCACCGGCAGAGGGAGCAGTGGATCATGCATTTCCTTCTTTGTGGACCAAGGGATACATTCCAGATTTAATTAATTCTGATCATGCTGGTTATTCTCCACCTGTCTCAGTATTAGTGCTTCCTATACAGAGTACACAAAGAATAGGATGTACAATCCTACAGAAAGCATCTGTAACCGCTGAGGAGCTAAATGAGATTGTGGCTATGCTCATGACAAGAGCTGGTATACTTAACGACTTGCTTGTAATTGCAAATGGCTTGAATGGAACAGGGCTCCTGAATGAGCAAAATCATAAACATCCCCTGATTTTACTATACCAAATAAGAGCCATTTTGTCTTGTATTCATGAGATCTAGGAGCTGAATCAGCTCAGAACAGAAAATCCAAGATAATAAAATTGTCTATCACAAACCATACAGATACCATGTAAACCTACTTGTGTAGATGGATCGGGTCACAGAGGAACTCTGATACTGCCCAGCGGCAACTGTTACTACAGTAATTGTGTAATTAGTCCCAGATGTGAGGTTCTGAAGAGTGACATTTAATGTGTCACTGGAGACAGTCCAAGAGCCGGAAGAATTCCTATAGGTTATATTAAATGTCTTTGTCACATCGGCCATATTTACTGGCTCTGTCCAGGACAGGGAAATGCTGTTTGTTGTGATGTTTGTAAATAATAAGGATTGTGGAGGAGTCGGATCTGTTAAAAAGAAACAATGATAATTAATTTTATATATCGGCACTTTAGCAACTAACTATCTATAAATAATCCAATACAATTGAGTTGATGTGAGATTCAGTATCTTCACCAAACAGTACTGACCCATTGCACCCCCCATACTCACATGTCGCCTCTGTCACTGGATTCACTGTCTGGTTACAGTTACCACTCGCTGTCTGTATCACGATGGAGTATTGTCTGCCGGGCAGTAAGTTTGTGAAATTCACTTGTGTAGAAGTAGTTGTGATTGTGTTATTGACGTCTCCAGTCAGAGTGACGGTGTAATTATCCACTTTCCCTGCTGGCTTTATCCAGGTCACAACAAGGAAACTCGTAGAACCATAATTATTCACCGAGATATTCTGAGCCAGAGCCGGGACTGAAAGAAATGATTTAAAAAACAGAGAACATTTAGGTTTTGAAGCAAAATAATGTATTATATAAATCTATTAAATCATATAATTAAGGTGTTGCCTTATAAATAATCACATTTGATGATCTCCTAGGTCATGGGTCAGCAACCCCATGGCTCTCAAGATATTTTGGAACTACATTTCCCATGAAGCTAAGCTTTAATTGGATGACACAACATCAGGAGGGCCAAGGCTGCTGACCCCTGTCCTAGATAATACGAATGTGAGGATTCTGATGAAAGGATCAGCCGATATGTCTTGGGACTTTATACACAGTGCATGGAGTTTGGGTATAACTAACTGATTGGAGATCACAGACTGACAGGGTTATTCAAAGAGATCCGAATTGCTTGAGAAAGGTAACCGAACACTGAAAATCAGCGTTTGGTTACCTTTCCTGACCATTCGGCTATCCAGAGAGCAGGCAATACGCCAAATCCTGGCGAATTGCCTGCACATACGGTGCCTGTTCCGTGCCTGTTCGAGGGCAGTGAAATCCCCATGAAAAAGCACTGCTTCGGCTATTCAGAGAACACAAACCAGCAGTGAAAGGTTCCCGGAATGCTCTGCCATTCGGTGGTTTCGTGCGACAGGTTTATTCAGGAGAATCCCATAGGCTTCAATGTTAAAAATATTCCCGTTTTAATTCAATATCTAATAAACCGTTTATTATAAAATTCTGCAGTAAAGAGTCTCTTTAATTATAGATTTTTTAGGATATTTTAAGCATTTTTCTGAATTGTTTTTTTTTTTAAAAGTCAGATTTTTTTTTTTCTTAAGTTTACTTATTTTTTCTGTAACAGCCCTTTTTATTATCATTCCCTGGACCTCCTGTGTAAATTTCAGACATTTTCTCTCAGTAGTTTCTTTGCAAACAGCGTTTCATTTTCACAGATTCATACAAACAGTTTTGCTAATTTATTCACCTCCCTCGTCTGCGTCTCAGCTGCTTCGGCTGCTTGGCTGTGTGTGCTTGGCTTCTGCTCGGGCTTTTTCCGTGGTTTTCCCAGGTTAATCCAGATGTTTTTTGGGGTTTTAGGCGTGCATTCAGTGGGTTTTGCGGTTCGTTTTTGTCGGGTTTGCGGCAGCTTTTCCCTGCAATTTGCAATTCGGGGACCCTGTGGTGTTTGCTGAATACACCGCAGGGTCACCAAAATGGGATCGGCAAAACGAAACGAATTGAAGAGAACGAAAAGTCACCGAACGTGCGATGACTTTTCGAATCTCTTTGGATAACTCTGTGAATGTTTTACATACTTTGTAATGAGCCATTACATTAATTCATTAAAATATGCAGGAAAAATAGTAATTCATTAACTTAGGCCCCACCTATTAATTAATGATGTGTCATAAAAATGGAGAAATAAGAAATGTTGCTGGTTTCGCCGTTCACAGGAAAAACAGTCTTTTTTTTGTAAAATTTAAATGTTGTCTGTTGATTTATTGTGCCTAAATTTTGTATTGAAGAATGATAGGTGATCTGTTACTTAAACGAAGAACTGACCCGGATATATGCAATTGTGTATTACCAGGGGGTGTAACTAGTCCTCACTGGGTCCTAGATTAATATATATGTCCAGTGACCCCCTCTCACCCTTTCCAATTATATATATATATATATATATATATATATTATTTATACATACACACACACAGCCATATGCATACATATATCCCTATACATACACACGCATTCACACACATATATACTGTATATATCACTATACACACACACATATATACATATTTCCCATGTACATTCAAACATATATAATCATTCACATCTATTATTAGATAGTCAGATGTATTTCTATTTAGAGACATATATTCTCTTATGTGTAGGAGAAACTGGGGCCCCTGTCTTGCAATTCCAGGTCTTGTTCACCAATCATTTCGATGTCCGCAGGGTGTGACACAGATTGCACCGGGTCACAGGGTAAAGCAATATCTCCTGTGCTATAACAGCTGAAGGAGGCACTGCTGGCACAGACCTTGTTCAGGGATCACAGGTTCGGTTCGAGCGAGCCCCCTGGAGACACTGGCTCGGTCACAGACACAACTACTGCAATCCCTATAGTTACGGCACTGTGTGTTATTGTGACGGCTTCTCAGATAATAAGCCGGCGATATAATGCTGCAGAAGCTTGTTGGAGAAGTGACAATATGTCAATGATTGTATCTCTAAAGAAAGAATGAGTGAAGCTCCGGCGATACAAAGAGATTACATGATTCATATCAATAGACCCTGTTATTCTGACACGTGTGTTGTGTGTTTTAACCGGATAAAAGGAATTTATTGCATTCTATTTTATAAACAAACATGAGGAAGATGAAATGTTGAACGGTGAACCATCTCTCACTAAGCGCGCACCATTCAGTATGTTGGACAGTTGCAAGCACACACACACGTCTGCCGTAAGATAAGGCTGCAATAGTCTTTGTAAATCTCCTTCTCGGTCACAAAACTGTAGAGTAAATGTGAGGTTTCAATAATCTACTTGTACTTTTTTAGCAGGTGTCACAGTCGCTCACATCTAATTCTTCTTGATTCAAAACTCATTGTCATGGAATCTAATGGCAAAACATGAGAAGATATTGCTGGGTCTGCTGATACTTACACCTCATACACATACACACAAACACACACACACTCACACACATGCATAGGGAAAACATCTGGTAAATATATCAATTCCTTTCCCCCCTTAGTGCTTACATATATATCCTGCATAAAACCACAAAAATATGTCACAAGTTCACAAGTGACGGCCCCTCTGCAGGGGTTCAGATAAGAATTGTGAATCCAGTAAAAGATAACAGGTTATGTAGCTAAGGAAGCGTGTGATGAAGATCATACATTAACATTTACAATATAACCAATTACATCATTAAATAATAAGGGTTCTGTTTGTTTTCTTTGTGTACATTTCTGTTAGATTTACTGAAATATAAAAATGTAAATATAATCTAACTGGCATTTTAATCACGTGATTACTTCTTCATTTGAAAATTTCCCCCTATTTCTCCACGTGGGCTCCACTTGTGCAGGTCGTATATGAGACAGGTTCACTTTCTGTGACAGTATCAGCCGCTCGTGTAAACACAGTGAATGTATAGGTTTCCCCAGCCGTCAGATCAGTTACAACAGATTGATTCACGGCAGGTCACCTGGGAATCCTTTTTCATTTCTTACACGCAGCACATGGATTCTTCATGCTGCAGGGTGGCATTTTTCATTCACTGCCCATCAACTGGGATAAGATATATGTGTCCAGGAAAACTGGCTGATCTGGCAACACTATTTTATACCTTAATGTAAAAATCTCCTAATTTTCTCCATGCGGGCTCTGCTCACCTGTGCAGGTTGTATATGATTCAAATACACTTTCAGTGACATTATCAGCCGCTCGTGTAAACACAGTGAATGTATATGTTTCTCCGGCCGTCAGATCAGTTACAACAGATTGATTTGTTGCAGTTGTTTGGTTTTTCAGTGTTACAGATAAGGTGTTTGCTGTTTGCACTCTGTAGGTATAATCACTCTTATACTCATCAGGATGATCCAAATCAAGGAAACAGAATCTGATGTCACGGTACTGGATCTGAGCTGCTTCACCGGCAGAGGTTCTGGAGAGAGAAAGTAAAATGTAGCAGTTTTGGAGGCAAGAAAAAAAAAGGTTTAGACAGCACACAGATCCGTTCGTCGATGTACTTGATACTTGTATTTTGCCCCACACAGAAAGAAGTCCAAGACAACAAAAGGTTCCAGCAATCGTGGTCTCTGCAGAAGTGTCTTTTTACAAGTTAAGGTTCCAGCAACGTTTCAGCCTACTCACGTTTATCAAGCTTGATAAAAGCCATAAGGCTAAAACGTTGCTGGCACCTTTAGTGTGTAAGGCATTCAACAGAGCTATTGACTGCTGGTGTTTTTGGTGTCTTGGACAATTTGAAGGCATACATAACAATCTGAATTTCATAATAGTAGTAAGTACATAAAACCATGAGTGGTGCAGAGGTAGAATTCGTGGGTCATCCCTCCCAGCGATTTTTTTGGCAACCCTGGGTGAACTGAGATATGGCTGCCCTGAATGCAGGTCTCTCCATTGCGTAGTCCAGATACAGCCCTACATTACATTGTGCAACGGGATTGTGCAATTACTTCACGTGGCATAGAGCTGTTTTTGGAGCACTGCGATGTGCAAGAGATCCGCTGGGGAGAGGGGACTGCAGGTAGATCCTGTTTTGGAGGGAAGAAGGAGGGTAGTGGACTTTGAGATGAGAAAAGAAGAGCTACGTTGGTGGAGAGACAGTAAGAAGTAGCTGCTGATACATATAGAAGACGCAGGCTATTAAGTATCAAACACTCATTATTGTCTGAATTACAAGACAGGTGATAAGTCAGTTGCTCGGTTCATAATGTTAGATCCCTGCTGATATTCTCTCCTTGAGTCAATAAGACTCTTTGAAAAGCCTTGTGAGTTAGCACCGGCAGAGGGAGCAGTGGATCTTCCATTTCTTTCTTTGTGGACCAAGGGATACATTCCAGATTTAATTAATTCTGATCATGCTGGTTATTCTCCACCTGCCTCAGTATTAGTGCTTCCTATACAAAGTACAGAAAGAATAGGATGTGCAATCCTACAGAAAGCATCTGTAACAGCTGAGGAGCTAAAAGAGATTGTGGCTATGCTCACATAGGACAAGAGCTGGTATACTTAATGACTTGCTCATTATTGCAAATGGCTTGGATGGAACAGAACTCCTGAATGAGCAAAATCATAAACATCCCCTGATTTTAATACACCAAATAAGAGCCATTTTGTCCTGTATTCATGAGATCTAGGAGCTGAATCAGCTCAGAACAGAAAATCCAAGATAATAAAATTGTCAATCACAGAACATACAGAAAACATATAAACCTACTTGTGTAGACGGATCGGGTCACAGGGGAACTCTGATACTGCCGGACGCCAACTGTTGTTACTACAGTAATTGTGTAATTAGTCCCAGATGTGAGGTTCTGAAGAGTGACATTTAATGTGTTACTGGAGACAGTCCAAGAGCCGGAAGAATTCCTATAAGTTATATTAAATGTCTTTGTCACATCGGTCATATTTACTGGCTCTGTCCAGGACAGGGAGATACTGTTTGTTCCAATGTTTGTAAATATTAAGGATTGTGGAGGAGTCGGATCTGTTCAAAGGATAAAAACAATGATAATTAATTTTATATATCAGCACTTTAGCAACTAACTATCTATAAATAATCCAATAAAAAATTGAGCTGATGTGAGATTCAGTATATTCACCAAACAGCTCTGACGCAATGCTCCCCCAATACTCACATGTGGCCTCTGTCACTGGACTCGCTGTCTGGTTACAGTTACCACTCACTGTCTGTATCACGATGGAGTATTGTCTGCCGGGCAGTAAGTTTGTGAAATTCACTTGTGTAGAAGTAGTTGTGATTGTGTTATTGACGTCTCCAGTCAGAGTGACGGTGTAATTATCCACTTTCCCTGCTGGATTTATCCAGGTCACAGCAAGGAAACTCGTAGAATTGTTATTATTCACCGATATATTCTGAGCCAGAGCCGGGACTGAAAGAAAGGATTTAAAAAATGAACAGATAAAACATTTAGGTTTGCAAACAAAAAGAATTTTATTGTTTTAGAATAATCCATGATATCATATAATTAAGGTGTTGCCATTAAATAGTAACATGTCATGATCTTCTAGATAACATGAATGAAAGTGTTCCTATGTAACAAGTGGATGAAATGTCATGATGTATTTCATGAAAATCACGTTGGGCAGTTACTGTTGTTACAGCTGAACGGAGACTGCGGTCTGAATGTTACACCCTTTGTAATGAGCCATTACATTACATAAATAAAATATGCAAAAAATACATATTTATAAATAAATTCGGAAACTTAAAGTACTTTCCTATTAATTGGTGAAGTGCCATAAAAATGGAAAGAACATATTTTTGCCATTGAATTAAAACTGAGAAACAGCTTTTTTTTTTCTACAACATATAAATAATGTCTTTCATTTTTTTCTAGTTGAGTCTGTGTATAAAAAACAATAGATGGTCTATTCACTATAAACCGAATTGTTGCGGACTAATACAACTCGGCTGTAAAACATGGGCCTTTCTGGGTTACTGTGCGTTCCTCTCAGATAACAAGATTCAAGGTGATGTAATAATATCTGTTATAGATGATTTTATCACTTTTAATAGAAATCCTTAAAGAGATCATTTAGTTAAAAAGTAAATGATTCCTTTGTAGACCCTTCATTTTTATACAATTGCCGTGTATTGTATGTTTTAATCCCCAAAAAGGAATTTATTATATTTTTTCTTTGATAGAACCTTATGGAGATGTAAAGTTAGATGTTGTACCCTCTCCCTTTAAATGGACACTGCCACTTAGGCTAATGTTAGACGAGCACATTCTGAGCGCATTCTGTGTGCGTGCACAATGGACAGACGTACTGATGGAAGATACTGCAGACACCACATGATCCGTTTTTCTTTACAGACATAGAACAAACAAGGGAATCATGGGAAGTAGAAATTGGTACAGGATATGAAAAGTCATTTTGTGCGTCAAGGTGCTGGACGTCGCAAATGTGCTGCGTCTGACATCTCATCACTCACACAGAACGCTACACAGATGTGGCGCAGTCTGCACGTTCGACTAATGGTTTTACGTTCTTGCCTAACTTGCATCTGTTTGCCACGTGCGTTGTGTGTGTGCTGTTCGGTGCGGACGCACTTAGTGTGTGGGTCACTATTGCTCATGATTCTATGCTACGACGGACGTTAAACTGTACGGCAACGCGGATGTGATAACTGCGTTCGGCTGACATGGGCCTAAGCTGTAACCAGTTTACTTGCGCAATACAAAAGAACACACATTATAAAGCACCTTATAAAACACATTCGGGGTTATCCAAAGAGATCCGAATTGCTTGAGAAAGGTAACTGAACGCTGAAAATAAGGGTTCGGTTCCCTTTCCTGGCCATTCGGCTATCCAGAGAGCATTTGGCGAATTGCCTGAACATACTGTGCCTGTTCGGTGCCTGTTCGAGGGCAGTGAAATCCCCATGAAAAAGCACTGCTTCGGCTATTCAGAGAACACAAACCAGCAGTGTTCTGTTGTTTTTTTTCTTTGTTTAATTAAAGTAATTGTATGTAAAAAGAATAAAATATATTTAGGCTGTTTAAACCCCTGTTTACATTTTGTGGATTTTTCCCATGATGCAACATTTACCAAAACCTTATGACAAGTTTTTCTTTATAGCTGCGATATAGCACAAATAGTAGTAAAGCGGTAATGGGGGAATGTGTGTTTAGATAAATATTGATAAATGTAAAGGATGTTGTAGTGATAGCAATTTTCCTTTCAACAATTGAAGTCACAAAAAAGTATGTTCATGATTTCTTCTTCTTTCAGTGACCTCAGATAAAGCAGAGAGAATAAATCATAGTACAATCCATATAGATTCACTGATGAGCACATTCGTATATGGTAGCACTCACATGAAGTAGAACCCTCCTGGTTCAAGGTGATGCGCTTCTGGGTAATTCACTGGCCACACAAATGCTGGCAGCCAGCAGAGGAAGCCACTGATATATTGTCAATAGTTCAAACGCGTTCTGACGATTATTTTGCATGGTTTTATTTTTTTATTAAAGAGTTTTTTACTACCACTGCTGGAGTTATCATTTGGATCAGGATTTTTTGAATGTTGTACCTCGTAAACAACTTCTGGGCACGTTTCCTGCGGACCTGGGTTAGGTCCTACACTCTGTGAGTATATCTCATATGTTTACCTTCCTTTGCACTACTTCAGTCCGCGCTATATTCAAGGTTCTGAAGGATTACACTATCAGAAGGGCATTTGGGTGGCCAGTGAATTACCCAGAAGCCCATAACCTTGAACCAGGAGGGTTCTACTTCATGTGAGTGCTACCATATACGAATGTGCTCATCAGCAGGGCCAGATTTACCATTAGGCACAGTAGGCATGTGCCTACAGGCGCCTGCCACAAGGGGGCGCCTTGCTCTGTGTGTAAAAGTTCTGTTTTTTTTTTTTACAATTTGCATTAACCCTTTCGCTGCTGAGGCATTTCCCGCCTCTGTGCTGAGGTCATTTTTACCGATTTTGCTCATCATGTTTAAACGTGTTTTGAAGGCTTATTTTAGTATATGACCCAGACATATTATATATCGTTCTTTCCGGCAGACTCGGCAGATTCATAATATGTCATTATTATATGTATACGTCATGTCCTGTCTGTATATTATAACAAAAAATGCAATAAAATATGAAATTTCAATAATTTACAACGTGTAAAGTGTTTTTTTCACATTTTAACAAGCGAGCAATTGCGGTTATATTTTGTATGGGGTGTGCTTGTTAAAAAAATTAGAGATGGGGTCTCGTTACATTTTTTTTTGGGGAAAATTACGCGATTTGTAACAAACGCACCGCATACAAAAATCGTTAGTGCAGCATCATTGTTCACATTATAATTGAAATGGGAACAATATTGCTGCATTAACGAACCAAGAAAAAAGAAAAAAAACTTGTTTATTTATTTTTTAAAAAAAATTTAAAAATATTTTTTTTTAAAAAAAAAACTTTTTTCATACTCATTTGGTATCGTTGGAACGGCCATGCTCTGGCCAATCCAACAATATCAAACATTAACCCCTAACTGCCACGGATCGGGGAGATAGGGGTTCATGGAACCCCCTATCTCCACCATTGGTGGCAGTTAGGGGTTAACTCCAGGACTGGCGTCATCGTGCTATGCACGATGACGCCAGTCCTCAGGGGGCATTCCCGGAAGCTTGGCCGACATCCAAGATGTCGGCCAGCTCCGGGAAAGATCACGAACCGGCACTTTTCGGTGCCGATTCGTGATCCAGCCCCCATGGGATAATTCCAGGTACCCTATAAGGGCAGGCTGTGCCTTCCAAACGGTGCCTGGATTAACCCCCGCAACGCCGGCGATCGGAGGGAGAGAGGTCCAAAGGACCTCCCTTTCAGGCGCCTCCTCCGCACATGCGGGGGGCGCCTGAATTAGATGTCATCGCGATCGGCGTTTTTTACTATTATTTGTTTTAAATTGTTTTAAGGAATAAATATTTTTAATATCTTTACCAAGATCCTGCAACCTTATTTTTCCTTGGAGAAATATCGCCAAACGGAAGTGGAAAAGGGGAGTCCGATATCTCCTAAAAATATCGGTGGTGCAGTATATCTAGTGTCTGATCTATGACACCTTTACATGTGAGTTGAACCTTTGCACATTACTTTGGGGGGCTCAGATGAGTCGAAATAGATTACACTATGTTTGCCTTGTATCCCCTTTATTCCGAGGGTTAATGACTGCATGAGAAAAGTGACTCTGCAAATTTAAACAAGAAAAACTCCCATTTGAGAACCATCTACTATCAAAAAGGGAAGCGCAGACTATCTCCACATTCTTCTGCTGTTTACTATTTTGGTGGTTGGAGGTGAACCATCTGTGTGTGATTATCTTGCTGCTGACTGTTGAACTGCGATTGTAACGTGAAATGGACTTTTAAGGTATATGACGTACTAGCTGCATTGTTCAGTTTTTTCCATTGAGGGCACCAGATACTCTTTTTTCTTCACGTGTATGTATATTTGTTATTCTGTTTCTCCCATTGTACAGCGCTAAGGAATTTGTTGGCGCTTTATAAATACTTGTAACTGTAACTAATTCAACTAAGGCAACAGATTCTGCCCCTTCTTTTGATTTGAGCACGGAGAAAAAAAACTGTTTAAGTTTTTTTATTTTTTTATTTTTTTTGCCTCAAAACAAAAATTTAAATAGTCATTTTGGCAGGTTTCTTTTTTTTGTTTGGTGGGGAGGGGTAGGGGTGCTCCACATTTCTGTGCCTACAGGCTCCTGAGGTGAAAATCTGGCCCTGCTCATCAGTGAATCTATATGGGTTGTACTATGATTTATTCTCTCTGCTTTATCTGAGGTCACTCAAAGAAGAAGAAATCATGAACATACTTTTTTGTGACTTCAATTGTTGAAAGGAAAATTGCTATCACTACAACATCCTTTACATTTATCACTATTGATCTTTTTTTGTTGGTTGAGCGACAAGGACCATCTCAGTATGTATCAGCAATTTCCATCATAATATTTATCAGCGCTACCCAGGTTTTTGCTGTGTGTTTATATAAGGCTGCATTGGAATCTGTTGTGTTGTCTATGCTACCTGAAATAAGAGAAGGCAGTTAAATGATATCTGATAGTGGGTTTAAACACATCTAATCTACCTCTGGTGGTGTCCTCTGCATACATCCCACACAATACAATCCTTATGAGTCAGATTTTTGAAGATCTGACTAAGTGACTCCATTATATGCTTGATGTCGCACAGTGAGGAGCAAATGAGGTAAAGATACTGGGGGGGGGCAGTTTACAACACAAAATATCACACAATGGATGCACCCAGTGACACATATAGAGGAAAATATCACACAATGGATGCACCCAGTGACACGTATAGAGGGAAATATCACACAATGGATGTGCCCAGTGACACGTATAGAGGGAAATATCACACAATGGATGTGCCCAGTGACACATATAGAGGAAAATATCACACAAAGGATGCGCCCAGTGACACATATAGAGGAAAATATCACACAATGGATGCACCCAATGACACATATAGAGGAAAATATCACACAATAGATGCACTCAGTGACACATATAGAGGAAAATATCACACAATGGATGCGCCCAGTGACACATACAGAGGGAAATATCACACAATGGATGCACCCAGTGACACATATAGAGGAAAATATCACACAATGGATGCACCCAATGACACATGTAGCGGAAAATATCACACAATAGATGCACCCAGTGACACATGTAGAGGAAAATATCACACAATGGATGCACCCAGTGACACATATAGAGGAAAATATCACACAATGGATGCACCCAATGACACATATAGAGGAAAATATCACACAATAGATGCACCCAGTGACACATATAGAGGAAAATATCACACAATGGATGCATCCAGTGACACATATAGAGGAAAATATCACACAATGGATGCGCCCAGTGACACATATAGAGGAAAATATTTTCTTTGCTGAACATACAAGAGAAAAACAAAACACATGTAAAATATCAGCAACATCAAATAAACATACAGGGTTATCCAAAGAGATCCGAATTGCTTGAGAAAGGTAACCGAACGCTGAAAATCAGCGTTCGGTTACCTTTCCTGGCCATTCGGCGATCCAGAGAGCAGGCAATTGGCCAAATCCTAGCGAATTGCCTGCACATACGGTGCCTGTTCGGTGCCTGTTTGAGGGCAGTGAAATCTCCATAGAGAAGCAATGCTTCGTCTATTCAGAGAACACAAACCAGCAGTGAAAGGTTCCCTGAATGCCCTGCCATTCGGTGGTTTAATTCGGCAAGTTAATTCAGGAGAATCCCATAGGCTTCAATGTTAGAAATATTCCCGCTTTAATTCAATATCTAATAAACCGTTCATTATAAAATTCGGCAGTAAAGAGTCTCTTTATTTATAGATTTTTTTAGGATACTTTAAGCATTTTTCTGAATTTGTTTTATTTTTTAAAAGTCAGATTTTTTTTTCAGTTTACTTATTTTTTCTGTAACAGCCCTTTTTATTATCATTCATTGAATCATATGTAAATTTCAGACATTTTCGCTCAGTAGTTTCTTGCAAACAGCGTTTCACTTTCATACATTCATACAAACTGTTTTGCTAATTTATTCACCTCCCTCTGTCTGCGGTCTCGGCTGCTTCGCTGCGTGTGATCAGCTCCTGCTCGGGCTTTTTGACGGCTTTATCCATATGTTTTTGTGGCTTTTCGGCGTGCATTAACCGGGTTATGCGGTTCGTTTTCGTCGGGTTTGCGGCAGCTTTTCCCTGCAATTCGGGGACCCTGTGGTACTTGCTGAATACACCGCAGGGTCACCGAAATGGGATCGGCAAAAGGAACCGAATTGAAGAGAACGAAAAGTCACCGAACGTGCGGTGTCTTTTCGAATCTCTTTGGATAACCCTGACAATATGCCATTTAATCGCACACCATCCAATATACCATACAGAGCACACACACTCTCTTCTGTGTGAGTTAAAAAAGGCTGATTAATATTTTAAATCTCATTCTTTATCAGGTAACTGTACAGTGAATGTGGAATTCCTGTGATCCCATTGCCATTACTCAGTGGTCGTTACAGTTACTCACAAAGACCTTTCTTTGATTCAGAACAGATTGTCATGAAATCTAATGGCACAAATGTGAGAAAATCTTGTGGGGACCAAATGATACTTTTACATGACAGCATCTTGGTGCTGTCATATATATCCTGCATAAAACATTGAAATAAAATGTCATGACCCACATGTTGCAGATTCTCTGTGGGGACTCTAATTAAAAAATGTGACTCAAATGAGAGATGACAGGTTATGTAGTTCCCGGAGCACACAGGATGGGGACATATATGATATTTTATAAGATAATCAATTATGTGATTGAATAAGGGTTTTGTTAATTCTCTTTGTCTGCGTTTCTCTTACAGGTCTATTCATTAAAAGTGAAACTCAGTAGAATTGGCAGGACAAGAGAATCTAGACTAAATAGCCGATTTAGAAAGTGAGATAAATGGGAACATTTTTCTGGTTCAGCTATTCTGACCTAGGAACACTTTAAATGTAAACAAACTGGCATTTGTAATCAAGTGTTTACATCTTAATGTGAAAATCTCGCAATATTTCTCCATGTGGGCTCTGCTCACCTGTGCAAGTCGTATATGAGACAGATACACTTTCTGTGACAGTATCAGCCGCTCGTGTAAACACAGTGAATGTATATGTTTCTCCGGCCGTCAGATTAGTTACAACAGATTGATTTGTTGTGGTTGTATCGTTTTTCACTTCTGATGAGGGGTTCGATGTTTGCACTCTGTAGCTATAATCACTCTTATACTCATCAGGATGATCCCAAATCAAGGAAACAGAATCTGATGTCACGTTACTGGATCTGAGCTGCTTCACCGGCAGAGGTTCTGGAGCGAGAAAGTAAAATGTCACTATTTTCAGCAAATGCAAAACAAACTGATTTTAATAACATTGCAGTAACCTCCTCAGTGTCCACATACATGCAAATATTAGGATATATTTTTGAAAATATTATTGAAATACATATAAAAATATAACCTGAGACCCAAACTCTACCTCGATCCCTAACCTCTTCTAAAATACACCTATACTGTTCCTAATAGTTTCGGTATGCTAACCTTTACTAAAATACACCTATACTGTTATTCACTGAAATTACCACAAACATACGACAGTACCGTTATTTGGATAAAGTGTGGCGAACTTCATTTCAAACAGTGGTATTACTGTAGTATGAAGCGTGAGCTTATATTCAAACACATGGTAGTACTGTTGTTTGAATGATACAATAGTTCAATATCGTCAGAGTTACATGTGCGTAGTATTGTTGAATGAGAACACCAACGTTGAAGCACTGTACGTAAAGGGAGATGTGAATAAACTTATACAAAGGGAAAAAACAAAAACTCAGTTTCAGTCATCTATCTTTGCTCCAGACGAAGCCGACTTTTGATCGGCGAAACATATGTTGAGCTAGTATATTATCCATGTTTTTAACAATGTATGTGTTTTCATTCTACATGTGAGGGCAAACCCAGAATTTATGAGCAAGAGCTCTCAGAGCATTAGGGCTAGCAGCTGACCATTGATGTTTGATACTGTGGTTTTGGTTTTCATTTCCCTACTATTTTGTATGAGCAACCCAGGTTTTGGGAGTGGCCATTTTTTTCGCTATTCAAGTGAATGAGATTTTGTCCACCATTAGGTAACCATCAGGGTTAATCAAAGAGATCTGAATGGCTACCGAAAGGTAACCGAGCGCTGAAAATCAGCGTTCGGTTACCTTTCCTGGCCATTCGGCTATCCAGAGAGCAGGCAATTCGCCAAATCCTGGCGAATTGCCTGCACTTATGGTGCCTGTTCGGTGCCTGTTCGAGGGCAGTGAAATCCCCTAGCTTCGTCTAATCAGAGAACAAAAACCAGCAGTGAAAAATTGCCGAAATGCCCTGCCATTCGGTAGCTTCATGCGGCACATTTATTCAGGCGAATCCCATAGGCTTCAATGTCAAAAATATTCCCGTTTTAATACAATATCTAATAAACCATTTATTATAATATTCTGCAGTAAAAAGTCTATTTATAGATTTTTTAGGATCCGTTAAGCATTTTGCGGAATTTTTTTGCAAAAAATGTTTTCCATTTTTTTTAATCGTTTGTTCTTTTTTCTGTAACAGCCCTTTTTATTATCATTCATTGGATCATATGTAAATTTCAGACATTTTCGCTCAGTAGTTTCTTTGCAAACAGTGTTTCACTTTCAAACATTCAAGCAGTTTTTTTTTCACTCCATTCGTCTGCGGTGTCGGGTTTTTCCAGAGATCGTGGGATGTAGGAAGGAGGGGTTGAAAAAACGAAACCGCAACTGAGAACATCCGGTTAGCTTGGAGTATGTCCCCGGAATTGAAGGAAAGTGGCCTGTTGAAATTCCGTTCCAAATCGAGGCCGAATAGGACCGGAAACAAAAGAAACAGGAACTGTTCCGCATGGATACTGAGAGCGAAGGGAACATTTTTGTGGAGGACAATGGGAGAACTGTGCGCACTTCCGGTTCCGGGCGGAAGTGACGAATCGGGACTTTTTTCGATTGGGATGGTGTGACTGGATAGTGAAAAATAAAGGGACAAATTGATTGGAGTAGTTGTGGGTAGGAAGAACAGATTGCCATATTTTGGAAATGCCAGGAATGAGGGGTGATTTGATTACAACCAATGGGGATGGTTTAAAGGAGAATAAAAATGCGGGAAGGAGATGGAATTTTTTTATGATTTTGCCTTGTATTATTTTGCACATTTCCCCTGAGGCCTGGGCCTATGGGCATTTTATTCTACTTGTTTTAATAGATTTTAAGAATAAATATCCTTTCATTTTTGAAACCATTGTGGCGATTTTCTGGCATTATACACCTACCACGAATCTTATTGGTGAACTATGGAACTTGAATCCATCCAGACCTAGTACACTTACTACCTAACCGCCACGTCCGTGACCCTGCAGCGTGCCTACCTGGGGCCCCCCGTTCTAAAACTGGAAGAGTGCACGCTGGATTGACGCTGCCCCCTCACGTGATGCGCGCGTATCACGTAAGGGGCGGCGTCAATTCAGCATGCACTCTTCCTGTTTTAGAACAGGGGGCCCCAGGTAGGCACGCTGCAGGGTCGCGGACATGGCAGTTTGGTAGTGTGCTGCTGGGCTTGCTGCCACGGACACCCTGAGATGACCTTCCCTTCGGGAATTGCCTACAAAAACGGGGCCCCTAACGACTGAACGTGGGGCCCCAGGTAGGCACACAGCGATCTGTAATGAAATGGGGGGAAAGAACTGTCTAATGAAATGGGGGGAATGATCTGACTAATGAAATAGGGGGGAATGATCTAATGAAATGGGGGGAATGATCTGACTAATGAAATAGGGGGGAATGATCTAATGAAATGGGGGAATGATCTGACTAATGAAATGGGGGGAAATGAACTGTAATGAAATGGGGGGAATGATCTGACTAATGAAATGGGGGGAATGATCTGACTAATGAAATAGGGGGGAATGATCTAATGAAATGGGGGAATGATCTGTAATGAAATGGGGGAATGATCTGACTAATGAAATGGGGGAATGATCTGACTATTGAAATGGGGGAAGGATCTGACTAATGAAATGGGGGAATGATCTGACTAATGAAATAGGGGGGAATGATCTAATGAAATGGGGGAATGATCTGTAATGAAATGGGGGAATGATCTGACTAATGAAATGGGGGGAAGGATCTGACTAATGAAATGGGGGAATGATCTGTAATGAAATGTGGGGGAATGATCTGTCTAATGAAATGCGGGGATGATCTGTCTAATGAAATGCGGGGGATGATCTGTCTAATGAAATGCGGGGGGTAATAATCTGGCAAATGAAATGCTGGGGGGATAATATATTACCTATATTCAATTACTGAGTTACCCCCTTAAAATAGAAAGACTATTGCTTCTGTCTACTTCTCTGGATACCAATCCTACTATAATCTATCTATACACCGCTTACCTTTTTTGGGGTGTAATAAGATGAAAAATGAAATGCTGGAGGGGTTGAATAAATTAGTACATTACTGTGAGTTTTATTGCTGTGGAGCTCTGTGATACGCTCATACACACCGCACATTACTGTGAGTTTTATTGCTGTGGAGCTCTGTGATACGCTCATACACACTGCACTTTACTGTGAGTTTTATTGCTGTGGAGCTATGTTATGTCCTATTTTTGTTGTGGAAGGGGGCCAAAGAATTTTAAAGGTTGAAGAAGTTTACGGGGCCTCATTGTGAGGTTAAGTAAGGGGCCCCATCATTTCTGATGGCTGCCCTGCATACCAACCTACCTAAACCAATGGCTTTCATTGGCTAACATAAGTATTTAATAAGGATTGCTATTGGATAGCATTCCTACTTAAATACCGCTTGGCCTACGGGGCTCATTCAGCTTCCAGACCCTGGTGTAAAAGGTTCCCTTTGCCAACTGTTGGATTGTAAGTATGGTTTACAATTGTATTATTTTTATTTTTAAGGAATTTAGGTAGGGGATTATACACTTAATTTAGGTTAAAGGGGTGAGTGGGAGGTTAGATACTGTACATAGATAGTAAAGAGTTTTATTTGTTTTAATGATTTAATTCTGGGACCTGTTAATACATAAGTAAAACTGATTTACACTGGTAAAGCCCTCATTACACGAACGCCCTGGGTAAAACTGCAGAAAAATCTAATTTTGGGGCTTTACTCAGGTAATCTGCAGACTAACCAACCCACCTTGTATCTAAAAAGGTATTTTTAGAGTTAGGGTCGGGATTTAGGGCTAGGGTTGGGTTTGGGATGGTTAGGCTTAGCCATGAACATGGATCATGTTAGGTTTTGGGTCAGCAGTAAGCTACATCAAGTCTCAGAAAACACATTAATCAGTGGCTTTTGAGTAGATCATGGCTTACTCGGGTAAAGCCCAATATCTGATTTCATTTTGAGCTTTACCCAAAGCAAGTGGGTATTGGCAATTTTACCCAGATAATCCTAGATTAAAAAAATTGCGGGGTATATTACAAAGTTGGTGCAAACTTAACCAGAGCTGTTGTAAACTTAAAACCTCCATATGCTATAATGGCTCTGGGAAGTTTACACCAGCTCTGGTTAAGTTAGCACCAACTATGTAATATGGCCCAGAATATTTTGCCAAAGAGGTTTGAGGTATGTTCAAAGTGTTTTTTTTAATTCTTCATGCAGGCAGGGTTCCCGTTGGTGCCATTTTGGCCTCTATATTGATGAATCTGTGCTAGTTCCTATACATTTTTGCCATAGTAGGTAATATATTGCAGCATCATTGGATTGGGTTTACCACACAGTGGGCAGTATTACAAAGTTGGTGCTATCTTAACCAGAACTGTTGTTAATTTAACAGCTCCATAGGTATAATGGCTCTGGGTAGTTTACAACAGCTCTGGTTAAGTTAGCAACAGCTTTGTAATACTGCCCAGTGTATTTGATCTTTCCTGAGGATATGTAGCTAGAATACATCACAAGGGAGGCATATTTAACCCACATGTGACCTTTAGTGTCTCCAGTCTGTAATGATAGGTGGCCCTCAAACAATAGCAGCTTTGCCGCTGGTATCTTGTTTGGTATGTAGGTTAACAGCACTCAAAAGAGAACTGAAAGGGCCACTGGAGAAGGAGGCAGCAGATCGCTCTGTTTTCTTCGGTACTGAATTAAGTTTCATATTTTTGCTTTTTTTTCCAGTGATCAAGTGATTTTTCTGATACTAGTTATTCTCCAGCTAATGATACTTGTTATTCTCCACCTACCTCGGTATTAGCACTTTCTATGCAAAGGATACAAAGTAGGAAACTTTATGCTACAGAAATGGGCTTGAATATGACAGGAGCCTAAGCTTTAATGAGTAGGGAAGCTACCCTTAATGGTTCATTCAATAATGCTTGCAGATTGAATAAAATAGGGCAAACACATTATAAGTCACTGTGATTTTAATACTCTCAGCAAAAACTATTATATATTGTTGTTTTCATCAACTATGGTAGAAGAATCAGCTTAGAACACAGGATCAGTAATCACAGATAATAAAAGTCTATTACAGAACATACAGAAATCATATAAACCTACTTGTGTAGATGGATCGGGTCACAGGGGAACTCTGATACTGCCGGGCGCCAACTGTTACTACAGTAATTGTGTAATTAGTCCCAGATGTGAGGTTCTGAAGAGTGACATTTAATGTGTTACTGGAGACAGTCCAAGAGCCGGAAGAATTCCTATAAGTTATATTAAATGTCTTTGTCACATTGGCCATATTTACTGGCTCTGTCAAGGACAGGGAAATGCTGTTTGTTCCGATGTTGGTAAATGTTAAGGATTGTGGTGGAGTCGGATCTATTGGAAAGAAATGCAATAGTTGTAACAGGACTCTTTATTAACATTGAACGAAACACTGAATTGAATCTAACAAAACTAAAAGATAAATTATTGATACACAAATATTAGCTCTTGAATTGCAAGACATAGACATGATCAAATAGTGTTGACCCATTCCTCCCCCCCATACTCACATGTTGCCTCTGTCACTGGACTCGCTGTTTGGTTACAGCCACCACTCACTGTCTGTATCACGATGGAGTATTGTCTGCCGGGCAGTAAGTTTGTGAAATTCACTTGTGTAGAATTAGCTGTGATTGTGTTATTGACGTCTCCAGTCAGAGTGACGGTGTAATTATCCACTTTCCCTGCTGGTTTTATCCAGGTCACAACAAGGAAACTATTAGAACCATAATTATCCACCGTGATATTCTGAGCCAGAGCCGGGACTAGAAGAAAGGATTTAAAAGAACAGATAAAACATTTAAGTTTGGAAGCAAAATAATTTGTTATAGAATAACCCATGAAATTAAATAATTAGTGTGTTGCCATTATAAATAATCACATTTTTTTCCCAGTGTGTTGCATATTGGCGAGCATTTCAGACTGGGTTTTTTGCCTTCTTTTGGATCAACAGCAGTAGGTGATGTGTGAGAGGCTGAACCTGATGGACGCAAGTCTTTTTTCAGCCTATGTAACTATGTAACATTTGATGATCTCATAGATGCTATGAGTGAACATGTTCTGATGTAATAACCTGGATGATATGTCATGAGATAATATTTGAAAATCACCCAGGGAAGACTGAATATCACACCATTTGTAATGAGCCCTTAGACAAATTATTAAAATATGCAGAAACAAAAAGAGTGAAAAATAAAGTTCGGACACCTATTCAACACCAAGGACAGCAGCTCTGCAGGGCTCTGGAGCAAAAGATCCCCCTGTCTTTAGTGCTTAAACCTATTCCGAACCAAGAACAGCAGCTCCGGAGCAAAATATCTCCCTGTCCTTGGTGCTGAAACATATTCAGCACCAAGGACAGAACCTGCCGAACACAGCCAGACTGAAAGAAGAAAAAAAATGCTGTGTTCAGCAAAGAAAAAAAGTCTTGTTGTTTTAAAACAATTGGGAATCAAAAAATTTCAACAAAAATATCCTGAAAAATGCCTAAAACTCCTAAAAAATCAATAGACTTTTTGGCGGCAAGTGAAAGAATAAACAGTTGAATAAATATTTAATGAAAACCGGGAATATTTTTTACATTGAATCCTATGGGGTTTGCCTGGTTAAACCTGTCGAACGAAGCACTGAAAATCAGGGCATTTCACTGACATTCGGTGCTGTTTGGCTTTCTCTGAATAGATTAACCATTACTTGTCAATGGGAGATTTCATTTTAAGCAGGCATGGGATAAGCATAAGGCTATCCTAAACAAAAGATAAATCCAGGTAAAGTATCCATGTAATTGGGCAGACTAGATGGGCCAAAAGGTTCTTATCTGCTGACATTTTTCTATGTTTCTATGTTTCTAAAGTTAAAAATACCAGGGGGCAAACAATGAAGATGTGAATAATAGCCTTAATTCGCAACAGATGTCTCAAAAGTTATGCATAGGACCTCGTAAAATATATTATGCCCCGCAAAGTGACAGTTTCTCTGCAGGGACTCTGATAAGAAATGTGAATCCAATAAAATACAGCAGATTATAAAGCTAAGGAGTGTATAATGTTATTTTCTTAAACTACATTTTTGAAAAATTTAACTGTGATATATATGAATAACAATATTTTACATACAAAGAAAGTCACATGTTTGCGTCTCAATTTGAAAATGTCCTAATATTTCTTCATGTGTGCTCCACTCACCTGTGCAGGTCGTGTATGACGCATTTTCACTTTCTGTGACAGTATCAGCCGCTCGTGTAATCACAGTGAATGTATATGTTTCTCCGGCCGTCAGATCAGTTACAACAGATTGATTTGTTGCAGTTGTATTGGTTTTCAGTGTTACAGATGAGTAGTTTGCTGTTTGCACTTTGTAGCTATAATCACTCTTATACTCATCAGGATGATCCCAAATCAAGGAAACAGAATCTGACGTCACGTTACTGGATCTGAGCTGCTTCACCGGCAGAGGTTCTGGAGAGAAAATAAAATGTCTAAATTTTAAAGGCATAACAATGTGAATTTCATAAAATAACAGTAAAAACATAAAACCATGATTGGAGCAGAGGTAGAATTAGGCTGGCCGTCCACTGGGTCCTTGGGCAGATGACCGACTTGGTCATCCGGCTGCGTACAACACCATCGTACGACCAGGGTCATCCACTGAAACGGCGTACAGTCCGGTGAGCAAAGAAAAAAAACAAAAACTTTGCAGGGGGAAAAACCCTGTCCCTGGCGCTGAAAGGAAATTCAGCACCAAGGATAGCACCAGCGAACACAGCCGAACGCAGGAAAACCTTTAGAGAAAAAAAAACTTTGCTGAAGGTTGCAGGGGGGGAAAACAAACCCTGTCCTTGGTGTTTGGTTTCAGCACCCAGGACAACACCACCAAACCCAACTGGACTAAAAAAAAAACCACACCATATTTGTCTTTTTGTTGCAGACGTAAAGAAAAAAGCAGTTAAATACAAAATAAACACCAACAAAAATATTTTTTTTACTTTGAATCCTTTGGGCGTCACCTGTGGAACTGAATCGCTTCTCTATGGGACAATTTCCCTGCCACGGCACACCGGTTAAACTATACAATTCATCCATATAAATTGTACCAGATCGTCCCGGCATCGTCTGAAAAATCCCATTGAAATTGGAAAAAATCGCTCGTCTGTTGTAGTCACAAAAAATCATCTGAAGTCGTCCGATAGAAGTCGGATGCAGTGGAAGAGGGCTGATTCACTTGCATGTTGTGGGATTGGTTGGACGACAACAGACGATATCGGATGATCACACCATCACACGAATATGGACCCAGAGGATGGCCAGCCTTAATTGGGACAGTACTGGTAGATATTTTGTTAAAGTCACAGACATTCAGGGCCCTATTACAATCTGAACCCTAGCGTTAGCTCTCAGATATGTACGCAATAGCACTAGGTTTAATTGACTTTAACGCATGCCACCCATATTACATTCTGAACACCGATGGGTTAAAAAAAAATTACCGTACCGTAATTGCATGAGCTTACTGTACTTTGCACTCCCCATGTTAAGTATAGGGAAAGCAATCAGTAATTAGCGTTTGGATCACAAAGTCCTAACACTATAATTACCAAACAGCTGCGGTAAATAAAAATGTAACCACAGGTAGAAGCAGGTGCTGACACAACTTCTGCAGAATCATTTAGCACCAGCTGAACCCCCCAAACAAAAATCAGATACTCATCTCTCATCCCGTGGCTTCTGGCTACCGGGAGCAGAGTGAGTCTGGGGACAAATAGTACTCAGTCTCTGTCTACAAATCACTCTGCGGCCCTGCACAATCTTGTGAGAGGTCACGCTGTTGTGGACAGAAATGTATATATTCACTCTTATAATATTCAAAGGCTTAGAAGGAGGCCTAGAAAAATGCTCATTTAAGTAGTGTAAATAGTTAATCAAGATTTATGAATCAAATGTATATTATTCTTTAAACGCTATCTTTGTTTTTGTACGCACATGAAGTTTCTTGTCCTGTGTCAAGAAAAGAACATCTTGAAGGTCATCTTAGGAGAATGTTTTGGGAACATCCAAGAACGTCATGTAACGAACGTCCTTAAACAGCTAAAGGAACATCCGGAGACACTATTGTTTTATTTTCTTTATCTGTTATTAAACAAAGTCTGTGATGACGAATATAATGACGAATAGAATGTTGGGCAACAGCCTGTTATCGGTACATGTAATAAAGCATAAAAAGGCTTGTGAATTGTCAATAAACAGCTCAGAGCAGTCATTTGGCTCGGAAGCTATATAGATGTATTCATTGTCTGTGTGACTTCTTTATGCGCAAAGCTATCTGACTTCTCCACCGAATTAGAACAGAAACTGGCATCCGAGGATGGACTTCTATTGTCCATTGCAATTTGGCGCCCACCGTGGGACCTGGGTTACGCTTTCCCCAGTGTGTCACTGACGAGGATTTCTTGGCAGGACCACACCAGAACCGGAGCCTGATCAACTTCGTAAACCTCACAGGTAAGATACCTTTTTGATATCTTATCGGTGACGTGTTCTGGTCTGTGATCCTACCCCGGGAAACCCCAGTGTGACACTTGGGAAACGCATCAAAAGTGGGGTTTTATTTAACTTTGCCCAGGTATCTGTTATACTGACCCCCACGACCGTATGCCAGTTATCTGCTTGTTTGTACGTGTCTGTTCACGATTCTTTGTATTTCCTGATAGAAGTTGTATTTTTGTTGGTTGTAAATCAAAGAGATTATCGCGGACCTGTGATAACAAGTGGCGTGTACCTGGTTAGCTATCTCCAGACGGTTACAGGTGATGTGATGAAATAGGCGCATACCTGGTACTAGGACTTTCCTAACAGTCAACAGGCAATCACAAGCTTGGTAGTAGGACGTGATATATCTCTGATTGAAGTATAGTTTGATTGACAGTCAGTGGTTTTTGTTGTGGGTACTGGGATAGATGATGCATTAGGCGTATCTATTAGGAACTCACAAGAATATATATATCTGGTAGGAACAGGTAACCCTGTAAGGATATATATGCTGCGCAACGGAGAGGTACTAGCTACACCTCTCTAGCAGGATCCTATATTTGGAATATAGGGAGGACAACACGCTTTATTGTCGTGGTAACATAGGACACGATAGATATAGGTCTATCCTCATTTCTGACTGTCAATAAACTAAGGGAATTGAAGAGTGACCATGAAAACAAAGCTAACAATCGAGAATGGGAAATGAACAGAGTAACCATACTGATTGGTTGTCACCATGCAAGTTAGTTGAGGAAAGGACAGGCAAAAATAATGTAGTGACAAACCTAAAGATGTTAGGCAAGATTTGCGAATTAGATAATCCCAGATTACAGGTAGAAGAATGGAAACATGTGTTGAGAAATAAGAAAGGGATGTTGATTGATAATGGTTTATGGGATGTAGCACAGGATTGGTATAGGGTTGCAAAAGAAACTAAGAACGAAGGGTGGATAGAAACAATAGATAAAAAGAAAGGAAAAACGAATTACTATTATCTCACTCCAGGTTCGGAGCCTCCTTCCTATAGTAAGGTATCCAAAAAGAAAATAATAACCCCAACCCAAACGACAACTGCCCAAAAACAGCCGACAGGTCTCTACCCTGTGTTATGTATCGATGGGTCGTACTACACCACTCGTCCTGTAACGTCCTCATTAACAGCCACAAGACAGGTACCGACCATACACCCTATAATGATTCATTTGCCCAATTTAGATACCACTCTCCACACGATAGACCGGACCGGTGACCCGGGTCACCCACCTTTCTCCAGTCATTCTTATGACTCAGTAAATCATACTGATGATTCCCTAACGTCCCACATAGGGTTACCTACAACCACACCCCAGGTCACCCGTAGCCAGCCCATGGCCTTTCCACCCCAGCCCCAAGACCTCATGACCTTTCCACCCCACCAAACCGACACCAGATGTCCTTTCTGCCGAAACACCCAAGACATACCCCCGACTCCCGAGAATACTATCACCTGGATGCAGCAGCCCACTCTCAGTATGACAGCAGGCACCGTGGAAGGGGAGCCTGGTGGGGAGGGGAGGCGTCCACCAAAAACCTGTTTTACTTGTGGAGAATCCAGCCATCTCAAACGGGATTGTAAAGCACCCCGCAGGCGACGGCCCCCACCCAAAGCCCAGATGCCGCCAATGACCATTAGCAGGATACTGCCATTGTATCTGATAAATTCCCATGACCCACTATCCCTGGCTTAGGCCTTTCCCCCAAGGTAATGTCTGACCAAACAACCAATATATATATATTTGTATATATACTGTGTGTTTTGTGTTTATTTTTGTTTATATACTGTGTGTTTTGTATATATTTTTGTGTATATAGTGTGTGTATTTGTTTAAATGGATATATATAGTGTGTGTATTTGTTTAAATGGATATATATGTATTTGTGTATATGGTGTATGTATTAGTTTATATGGATGTATATGTGTATAGAGTATGAGTCAATAAAAAATGTATAGATTTAATCGGCGGTTGGTCAGGGATGCCTGTTCCGACATGGTATAAAAGGATGTAAACAAAATGATGAATTTTTATGAGTGGGATGTAAGTTAGATGAAAGCAGAATCTGATATTCTATAGGATGCGGATGATAGTTTATGAGTCAATGTAAGAAGAGGGTGGGAAAGCCTATCCTAGAGATGGCAACTATAGGTTGCTTGCCCGTAAGGAGCAATAAGAAGGTTATGTATGTATGTATGCATGTCAGAGATGTGAATCACGGTAAGCCAAGACAACAAGGGAGAGGATGGTTAAAAGGTTGGAGGAGACTTTAAACTAGTGGAAGGGGGGGAGGGATACAGTATCTTACAAAATGGAGACAGAGCAGATAGCGCAAGGGTTTCAGCTCAGACTAAGGGGGGTGGAGCCGGGGGATGGGTAATGTCAGAACAGTGGAACATGTAATGTAAAGTCGCATTCAGCATGTGTGGGTAGAGACAACATTAAATGTATGCTTGCTAATGCAAGAAGCCTTAATAACAAGATGGGGGAACTAGAGGTAATAGCATACACTAAACAATACGACATTATAGGAATAACAGAAACGTGGTGGGACGAAACGCATGACTGGGCTGTAAATTTAAACGGTTATACATTGTTTAGAAAGGATAGGAAACATAAGAAAGGGGGTGGAGTGTGTTTATATGTAAATCAGGATTTAAAGCCTAATATTACACAACTGGAAAGCGATGAGGGAAATGTGGAATCCTTATGGGTAAATATTTTGTTGGGGAATAAACAGGGAAGTCAACTATTGGTTGGCATATGCTATAAACCACCTAATATAGATAATGATGAGGAAGAACAACTGTTAGAGCAAATTAGGAAGGCTGCAGATCATGGTAGCACTTTAATTATTGGAGATTTTAATTACCCGGACATTAATTGGGATAGTGGGACTAGTAATTCAGCAAAGGGAATCCGGTTTCTGAATATTTTAAATGATACCTTCATGTCACAACTGGTAGAAACACCAACTAGAGAGGATAACTGTCTGGACCTGGTTATAACAAATAATGTGGATCTTTTCTCAAATATTAATGTAAAGGAACAGTTGGGAAACAGTGACCATAATATGGTGACTTTTGAAATAAACTCAAAATAACACATTCATAGGGGACATGCTAAAACATATAATTTTAAAAAGGCCAACTTTATTAAAATAAAGGAAGCTCTCAATGTCATTGACTGGCAGAAACTCTTTCACGGGAAAAACACTGAGGATAAGTGGAATATCTTTAAACTAACACATTAGAAAAGTACACGTCACAATATATTCCACTGGTTAATAAATATAAAAGAAACAGACTGAAACCAATGTGGCTTAGTAGGAAGGTAACTAAGGAAATGAAAAATAAAAAGAAGGCATTTAAAGCTTTTAAATCTGATAAATCTGAGGCATCCTATAAAGCATATAGGGCAGCCAATAAAGCATGTAAAATGCGATTAGATGGGCTAAACTAGAAAATGAAAAAGAAATAGCCAAAGAGAGCAAGACCAACCCTAAAAGATTCTTTAGGTACATAAATTCTAAAAAACCCAAGAGTGAAGATGTAGGTTCACTAAAATCTGAGTCAGGGTTATTGTTAACTGAAGATCAGGATAAGGCAGAAATTTTGAATGATTATTTTTCTTCAGTATTTATCAAAGAGAAACCTATAACAGGAGACATGCAATTCATTAATAAAAACTTACTAATACAAAGTGACTGGTTGACTCAGGACAAGGTTTTGCAGAAATTAAACAATGTGAATGTGAATAAAGCCCTAGGGCCAGATGGAATTCACCCACGAGTACTGAGAGAGCTATGTGTTGAAATATGTAAACCTTTGTTCTTAATCTTTCAAGATTCTTTTCTTTCAGGAATAGTACCAGAGGATTGGAGAAAAGCTGACGTCGTCCCTATATTTAAGAAAGGTTTAAAATTTGTGCCTGGGAATTATAGACCTGTGAGCTTAACATCTGTGGCTGGGAAAGTATTCGAGGGTTACTAAGGGATAATATTCAGGAATTTATTGGGAGGTATAATGTTATTGGCAAAATCAGCATGTTTCATGAAACACAGATCATGTCAGACTAACCTAATTACGTTCTATGAGGAAGTAAGTAAGAAGTATAGATCAGGGGGTCGCAGTGGATGTGATTTACTTAGATTTTGCCAAAGCTTTCGACACAGTTCCACACAAAAGGTTACTATTTAAATTAAGAAAAATGGTCTAGATGAAAATACTTGTTCTTGGATAGAAAACTGGATAAAAGATAGGGTACAGAGAGTGGTCATAAATGGTACATTTTCAAGATGGACACCAGTGGTAAGCGGTGTCCCTCAGGGGTCTGTTATAGGACCAATACTATTCAATTTATTTATAAATGACCTTGAGATAGGCATTGAAAGTCATGTATCAGTGTTTGCAGATGACACAAAACTAGGAAAAGTAATACAATGTGAGCAGGATGTTACTTCGCTGCAGAGGGATTTAGATAGATTGGGGGACTGGGCACTTAAATGGCAGATGAAATTTAATGTAGATAAATGCAAAGTTATGCACTTTGGAGTGAAGAACACACAAGTAATTTATACCCTAAATGGTACGGAGTTAGGGAATCCAAGCAGGAGAAGGATTTGGGAATAATCATAGACTTCAAACTAAGTAACAATGTGCAATGTCAAACAGCAGCTGCCAAGGCAAGCAAAGTATTGGCATGCATTAAAAGGGGAGTTCACTCACGGGATGAAAACATAATTTTGCCTCTGTATAAATCAATGGTCAGGCCGCACCTTGAATATGCCGTGCAATTTTGGGCACCGGTCTTAAAAAAAGATATATAGCGTTAGAAAAAGTGCAGAGACGGGCAACTAAATTAATAAGGGGAATGGAAGGGTTAAGTTATGAGGCAAGACTAACAAGCTTAAACCTGTTTAGTTTATAGAAACGGCGCCTTAGAGGGGATCTGATAACCTTATATAAATATATACGGGGCCATTATCAACCATTGTCTGATAACCTATCCTTAACAGGACTATACATAGGACGGGGTCATCCATTTAGACTGGAAGAAAGAAAATTTAGCTTAAAGCATAGGAAGGGTTATTTTACGGTGAGAACAATAAAGCTGTGGAATTCTCTGCCTGTTGAGGTGGTTGGGTCTGAGTCTGTACAGACTTTTAAAAAACGACTGGATGACTTCCTGTAGACACAGAATATTAAGGGTTATAATATTTAATATGTGGGTAAAAGCTTCTTGATCCAAGGAGAAATCTGACTGCCATTCTGGGGTCAAGAAGGAATTTTTTACCAGTATGTTGCATATTGGCGAGCATTTCAGACTGGGTTTTTTGCCTTCTTTTGGATCAACAGCAGTAGGTTATGTGGGAGAGGCTGAACCCGATGGATGCATGTCTTTTTTCAGCCTATGTAACTATGTAACTATGTAACAAGCAAGGTAGACAGGAGAGACATAACAACTGCTTTGTTTGAGTCATGATTACATTGCTGGGTGTTTTGCCAGGAGGATCTGCATTGTTTACTGTTATAGTGTATGTGTGAAGTATAGACATCTGTATGCAAAATTGTTATTCTTGAATTACTAATGTATGTCTATAGTGTGAACGCCTACCTTTATATTTATATTAACTTTGCATTGCAGGACAGGGTTAAGAGGTTTTTGCTGCAAAAAAGATCACGGTTTTAAATATTTAAGGTTTTTGTGCAGCACCACGGCGCTCGTTGGCGCTTTGTAGATGCAAAGAAAATAGTTTTCTGATGGTTACTAATTTTCCTTACGGTATAATATATATATATTAATTAAAAAGTTTATTTTTGCTGCATAATTGTAGAGTGATCTTCCAGACCCACCTAATTTTGCACAAGGTTTGAATCTCATGGTAGATTTGTTAATGCCCCTTAATATGGAATACAAGTTACACTAAAAATATCCTGTATTTTATTGCGTTATGTTTTTATTTGGTTGAGGGTAAACAGGATTTTGCCCAGGGAAAAAAGAAAAAGAGAAAAACAGAGGATGGTTTGTTAGCCTTGGAGTTCTAAACATGGAGATTACTGCCGGGGGGTGAAGGAGGGGCAGCGGGTGCAGAAGCTCCGGTGAGGGGGGTGCAACTGCGAATTAACAAATGTATAACTCTATGCAATATTAGATAGAGCAGGTTTGGTTTGGTTTGTGATGCATAGTATGCACACGGTATCTGTAATTAGAGATTGCTATTTTTATACAAAATATTCTCGGGAGAGAAAGGCTCCGTATTCTATCAGTATTGCTTATTTAGCATTAAATGTTAAGTGTTAAGAATACAAAATGGTCTTAACAATTTCTCGTGTAATGTTTTTTTATGTGGCAAAGGAAAAAAAAAAAAAACAGAAGCAGGACGCAAACGAAAAAAAAAAAGGTTCAACTCTGTGCAGTTGAAGCGTAGCTTATTTTGGTTTAAAATAGATAAGGTGTACTGTCCGTTGCTGACGAGCACGCAGACGGAGTGTGACCTTGCTAAGTACGAGATGACTCTAGTAATGCCAGGTATGTTTTAAACGTCCAAATCTCTAATGACACAGACTATTAGTAACGACAGTCTAATGATGGCTGCTGATTAAGTATTAGTTTGCACACCACGGGTAGGGCTCAGCAGCCCTGGGTGTTAGCGCGACATGACGTTTCTGCAAGCCTACTGCGCCGGCGATATTCCCTCGTGCGCCCTGATAATGTCACTCTCCACTGCTCTCTGTGTCTTACCACCGCTACTCTCTTTCCTTTTCCTGAGGGGGGTGGGGGTGGTTCCGTTTGTGGGTTCCGTTTGTGATTCTAATTCTGGTAGTGATGATGCTGTTAACTATGAGGGATTTTTAATCAATTCTGTTCACCTTCTTCCCCCTCGGCTCCATCCTTTCTGCCGGAAGAAGGAAAGAAAAACAAACAAGCGCAGCTACACGCACTCACACAGGTTGCAGCGATGAAAATAAATGCACATGGACAGTTTAGTACACCAGAAGCTGATATTAAATCATTTAGCAGACACAGGAAAAGGAACTCGAGCAGCTAGTCACACTACTAGTAGCCCAGAACTATGAAATAAAGTGTGCTTACCTAAGGCACTCTATCCGGCTGTAATACACAGGCACATGGGCCCTCACACCTCTCAAATACAATGATGAATGCTCTCATCGGTCTACACAATCTGTCACCTTTCAGAATACTGTTTCCCTCAACAGTTGCAATTACAGTCCGACTGTCTAATAAATTATGTCACAAGTGTTTCAAAAATGTTAACTGATATCTATGGTCAAGTGTTCTCTTGCATTCCAGACCCTGAGAGTATCAACGACACTCATCAACTGGTCCCGGGAGACTGGGTACTAGTGAAAAAGTTTCTTCAAAAGAATCCACTTGAGCCCAGATACGAAGGTCCCTTCCAGGTCCTCCTCACAACTGCAACTTCAGTAAAATTGGAAAGAAAAGCCACCTGGATCCACGTCTCCCACTGTAAAAAGACCTGTACACCAACAGCGGACCAGACAACAATACAAACATGATTGTGTATTTCTTTCTCATTTGGGGGGTGGGAATCCAGGGGCACAATGTAGCTGTTTTACTGGGACAGGCAGCTGATGATATGGTACAAGCGGTTATGAGAACCCAGGTGGAAGCTGCCCTGGGACACCTGACGGACAATGCCCATGTCATGGGACACGCCATGGATACTACTGCCGCCAAACACAAACTAACCACTTTCTGGTATAATTCATCTAACACTCGCGTGGTTACATACACCTTTAACTATTGTGATATACACCCATGCCCAGGTCCCCGCTTGCAATGTATCTGGAGAAATGGGATTCCACATGATTATGACATATATATGTGCATTACCAATTACTATTGGGGACAGGAGTGCGGTAGTTGGGCATCGGTGGGATGGAATACAGGAGTTGCCTGGAGACACAAAGCGCCCTAGATGAGAAAGATAACAATAGTAAATCACTTCTCGCTCGTATGACACTGACAATGGCCCCAAACACCTGCCCCAAGTATAAATTACAGGAGTCAGATGATGATGGGGAGGTGCAGTTTAGAACAGGAGCAACAGCACTGAAACTAATTCTAACCCTAGAAAATCCAGGACCCGGGGATTCAGGTATCTATGTTCTGGGTTTATGGGTAAAGGGGGGTTCAGAGAATCCGCAGGCTCTGGGAAAATTCTGCCTACGAGATATGTACCTTGCCCCTGACTGGGTCCCTCCGCACCAACAGTCCAAACCCCTTAATCAACACATGATGATCTCTCCCAATGGTATAGTGGCCATCGCTGATCCCACGTTCGAGGATACTATGGCCATTGAAACAGGATACTCAGATATGAATGTTTGGTTAGAATGGATGAAATATACCGCTCAGTCCCACAACAGAACCAATTGCTATGTGTGTGGTACTGCTAGGCCTCATCTAGGTACGGTACCCCTCAATATCCCAGAGGATGTCGAGGAATGCTTTCTCAGCTTGTTTACCAACACCACTCTAAGTCACGATGCTTGCAAAGAATGGAGGTCCAAATACCCCCTCCAGAAACGAAACCCCAGACTCTCAGAGAGTATCACCATCTACCCGGGAACTACACCTGTTACTCCTCTTGGGGAACCGGTGGCCGGGTAGTTGGAAACTTCACAGAAGGCTATTGTGCGCAGTACAGCGCTGTGGAGAAGGAGAAGGTACAAAACCAGGTGATCTCCCTGAGAGATGTCTATTGGATCTGCGGTGACATGCGAGTCCGCTCCCGCTTGGTAGGTGCGTGGGACGGTGAGTGTGCTCTGGCTAAAGCCATCATGCCCCTCCACATCCTGCCCTTTGATGATGATCTGCCTAATGCCCACTCCCCCGGACTCACTAGACAAAGGAGACAGGCGAATTCTGTACCTGGCAGTTTCAATCCCCACGTCTACCTTGATGTCATAGGAGTCCCAAGGGGTGCCTAATGAGTTCAAAGCTAGAAACCAGGTAAAGGCGGGATTTGAATCTTTAATCCCCATGGTAACCATCAACAAGAATGTTGATTGGATTAACTACATCTATTACAACCAACAGAGGTTTGTTAACTATACCCGAGATGCCCTCCAGGGTTTGGCCGACCAGCTAGGCCTGATCTGCAATGACCTTCCAGAACCGAATGGCCCTCAATATGCTACAGGCAGAGAGGGGTGGGGTCTGTACGATGCTGAAAGGTACTGGTGGCTCCTGTTGCACCTTTATCCCGGATAACACAGGCCCCACTGGCAAAGTCACTAAAGCCATTAAACGATTGGAAGACCTGTCCGAAGAACTGAAGAAAAACTCTGGCATTACTGATCCATGGGATCAGTATTTTAGTTGGATGAGTGCCTGGCAAAAGATCCTCACACAAATAGGGATAGTTATCCTGGTAATGATGGTTCTGTTGACGGTGATTGGATGTTGTGTTTTACCCTGCATTAAAAAGGTTATCGAAAGAACTGTGGAATCCACTACACCTTTACTGCTTAATCAAGTGTGTAGGGACACTGGGGAGAATATTGGCACTTCCTATACTAGTCTAGAATTTCTGAGGGTTCCTGTGAATAAAAGGTATGACAAACTCCGCCGACCTGTAACAAATCATCCACGAAATTATGAGCCCATGCATCCCCTATCTCGAGAACACCACCTATGATTTGGCTCTAAGCCAAGGTTAGTGACCCGTTGCAAGACGAGTTAATGCCCGACTCTTGACCCACCAGTCTCGACCATGCACGGAAGCCCGGACTACACAGGGGTTAAATTCTATAGGAATTTCTCGTCTCAACCTCCGGCGAAGATTTTGGGATGGCTGGCGAGACTATTAGGGGAACGGATGAAGGCACGGCTCGTCTCCAGGGGTACACTTGGGAAATGTGCATTTTTAGGGGGGACTGTTGTGGACAGAAATGTATATATTCACTCTTATAATATTCAAAGGCTTAGGAGGCCTAGAAAAATGCTCATTTAAGTAGTGTAAATAGTTAAGCAAGATTTATGAATCAAATGTATATTATTCTTTAAACGCTATCTTTGTTTTTGTACGCACATGAAGTTTCTTGTCCTGTGTCAAGAAAAGAACATCTTGAAGGTCATCTTAGGAGAATGTTTTGGGAACATCCAAGAACGTCATGTAACGAACGTCCTTAAACAGCTAAAGGAACATCCGGAGACACTATTGTTTTATTTTCTTTATCTGTTATTAAACAAAGTCTGTGATGACGAATATAATGACGAATAGAATGTTGGGCAACAGCCTGTTATCGGTACATGTAATAAAGCATAAAAAGGCTTGTGAATTGTCAATAAACAGCTCAGAGCAGTCATCTGGCTCGGAAGCTATATAGACATATTCATTGTCTGTGTGACTTCTTTATGCGCAAAGCTATCTGACTTCTCCACCGAATTAGAACAGAAACTGGCATCCGAGGACGGACTTCTATTGTCCATTGCAACGCGGCCCAGCAGCACAACCATCCATGGAGTCCCATGGACTTAAGGAGGTGATACAGTGGCATGGAAGCGCTACCGCAAGTATCATGGAGGTTAGAGCTGCTTTATGTGGCAGGCTGCTGAATTAGTGCCTGCCCCGTAATATGGTCCAAAAACAAGGATGGTAAGGGGAAACCTGAGGGTTGCAGGTTTTCCCCATTAGCATCCTCATTTTAGCATATGGCACAGAATAGTGCCCTTATTTGTTTAACCTTCCTGGTGGTATTCCCGAGTGTGACTCGGGGTTAACTTTCACTACCGCGAACGGTAACCCCAAGACACACTCAGGCTGGATGCATACTCACCTCCTCCTGCGCTCCCTGGCTGTCCCCCGCAGTGTGATCGCGGCGAGTTGCTTCCTGGTAAGGCTCCCTGCGAGTCACACGATGCAGGGGAGCGGGACCAGGCAGCAAACTTAGAAAAAAATTATAATACACTGTATAATATAATGTGCAATGTTTATGAACGGCCACTAGGTGGCACTACAGGATAAGAAACCGATCATACATCGTCTCACCCTTGTTTTCAGACAGATTTCAGTGTTTTTTGTTGTATTTTATTGAATATCATTTATTTGCATTATTTTGGATAATTATTTTTAGGTTAATAAATTATTATGTCATGTTTCAAACTTTATCGGACTCCATGTATTTACTATTTTATTTATTTATTTGTAAAGGATTTTACCTGTAAGGACTCTTGATTGCATGGATTTCAGTGCGTGATTCCTAATTATTACAGGCTAACTATGTACAAAAACAAATTTCCTTTAAAAAAAAATTGAGATGCTTTGAGACACGAAATTTTGAAAAAATTAGACGGCCAGGGAGGTTAACATTATGTGGACTGAGCACTGAATGCTGAAGGAGGTGACATATCACATACTCCTCTTCACTGAGAAATGATAGATACGTTTTTGAAGATGTTCTTTGATTTATCATCTGCAGTCTTTAGGAGGGATTTTTTGGCATTATTCTTGAGTAATAAATGACTGTGAGTCGCATGTTATTTCATCAGCTACCGATGTATTGTTGCTTCATTTGTAAAGGAATATAAATGCGCAATTACAGCAGCTGAGGCAGTCCAAAATCAAACCTTTGGTAATGGAGACAAAGAGTTAACAGATCACTCAGGTATTTGCAATAAAACTGGAATCAAGGCAATGTGTTCTCTTTTTATCAAGCTGGCAGCTTAATAAACACCGGGTTGATGAAATGCTTCTTTTCGTACAGCAAACACACAAACAACATAGCATTGCTGATTATAAAGGAGGAGAATTGTAGAGATGTTCCCAAGTTGGAACTTTCCAAGAAACAAAGAAAATATCTGTACCATCAAGCTTTTAATAAGAAAATTAAGAATTCTTAGAAAGTTGTACCAGCTTTGTATGGCGATTATATATTGTGCTTCTCTTACACTTTATAAATTTAATTTTCACTCAATACGGTATGAGGAACCAACTCAATATATATCATCTAACATAACAAAATGGCCTGTTAGAGAACAAAATTCACACAGAAAACATTTGAACCTACTTGTGTAGATGGATCGGGTCACAGGGGAACTCTGATACTGCCGGGCACCAACTGTTACTACAGTAATTGTGTAATTAGCCCCAGATGTGAGGTTCCGAAGAGTGACATTTAATGTGTTACTGGAGACAGTCCAAAAGCCGGAAGAATTCCTATAAGTTATATTAAATGTCTTTGTCACATTGGCCATATTTACTGGCTCTGTCCAGGACAGGGAAATGATGTTTGTTCCAATGTTGGTAAACATTAAAGATTGTGGAGGAGTCGGATCTGTTAAAAGTGATTAAAACCAAAGTTAGCTTAATGTTTTGTCACTAAAATTTAGTAAAACGTGAGCTGACATTACATTAGATGTGTCTCTTTGTCCATAGCGAGTTAAGCTGGTCTACACCTAACTAATTTAGACACTAGAAATAATAACTAATAAGATACAAGCAATGGGAATTGAAGTGAAGTATCTTCACATGAATAGTGTTCCCCCAATACTCACATGTTGCCTCTGTCACTGCACTTGCGTTTTGTGTGCAGTTACCACTCACTGTCTGTATCACGATGGAGTATTGTCTGCCGGGCAGTAAGTTTGTGAAATTCACTTGTGTAGAAGTAGTTGTGATTGTGTTATTGACGTCTCCAGTCAGAGTGATGTTGTAATTATCCACTTTCCCTGCTGACTTTATCCAGGTCACAGCGAGGAAACTAGTAGAACCAGAATTATTCACTGAGATACTCTGAGATCCAATTAATCCAGGTACTTAGAAAAAACAGAAACATAAAATGATTAAACACACGTGCACAAATATTCAATCCATGCACAAGAAGCTAAAACAAGTTTACATTTTACTTTTAATTTACAAAACAAAAGAAAATCACAAAATCCCCATTATACGCATTCACTTATTTTTTCAATCCCATCACATTAAAATGTCTTTCTTCCTGTCAGGATGATTTTAATTTACATAGTGATTGAATATTCCTTTATCTCCCTAATAATATTCAGTACTTGTGGAATACGTCGGTGCTTATTGCTTAATAATGAAAATAATATGTGAGCTAAAATAAAGTGAGGCTTTCTGTGTCCATGAGAACATGCATTTGTTGTAAAAAAAATAATCTATTTGTGATCGGTGAACTTCGCTGGGTCTTGTCATGTAAATATTGTCTTAGTAGTGCTTTAAAGACCCATAAAACCAAGGCTTTGTTATGGTGGTCAGTTTGGAGATGAATGGCAGAAAATATGTTACTGATATAGAGGTTTCTGTCACGGATCCCCCCTGATAACCAGATATCGGTCCTTGTACACAGAGCCCTATCTAACCCTACGATCCTCGAATGGTCGGCAATTTTAGCTACCTTCCGGGACTCAAATCCTTTGGATACAGCAAAGATTAATAGGCCACAAAATACAAACGCAAAGGAGGCCCAAACCCATAGATCTTAATATCACAAGAGAGGGTAACCCTTATACCAAGGTTGATATATGGAGCGTGGTTCTTAGACAAAGCAGTGTCAGTATATGAAGCGTGGTTCTTAGACAAAGCCGGGTCAGTATATGGAGCGTGGTTCTCAGACAAAGCCAGTGTCAGTATATGGAGCGTGGTTCTTAGACAAAGCCAGGTCAGTATATGGAGCGTGGTTCTCAGACAAAGCAGTGTCAGTATATTGAGCGTGGTTCTCAGACAAATCCGGGTCAGTATATGGAGCGTGGTTCTCTAACAAAGCCGGGTCAGTATATGGAGCGTGGTTCTCAAACAAAGCCGGGTCAGTATATGGAGTGTGGTTCTCAGACAAAGCCGGGTCAGTATATGGAGCGTGGTTCTCAGACAAAGCCGGGTCAGTATATTGAGCGTGGTTCTCAAACAAAGCCGGGTCAGTATATGGAGTGTGGTTCTCAGACAAATCCGGGTCAGTATATGGAGCGTGGTTCTCAAACAAAGCCGGGTCAGTATATGGAGCGTGGTTCTCAGACAAAGCAGTGTCAGTATATTGAGCGTGGTTCTCAGACAAATCCGGGTCAGTATATGGAGTGTGGTTCTCAGACAAAGCCGGGTCAGTATATGGAGCGTGGTTCTCAGACAAAGCAGTGTCAGTATATTGAGCGTGGTTCTCAGACAAATCCGGGTCAGTATATGGAGTGTGGTTCTCAGACAAAGCCGGGTCAGTATATGGAGCGTGGTTCTCTAACAAAGCCGGGTCAGTATATGGAGCGTGGTTCTCAAACAAAGCCGGGTCAGTATATGGAGCGTGGTTCTCAGACAAAGCCGGGTCAGTATATGGAGCGTGATTCTCTAGACAAAGCCGGGTCAGTATATGGAGCGTGGTTCTCAAACAAAGCCGGGTCAGTATATGGAGCGTGGTTCTCAAAGCCGGGTCAGTATATGGAGCGTGGTTCTCAAAGCCGGGTCAGTATATGGAGCGTGGTACTCCTTTTTCTAGTACTGTGCTAGTATTCCCAATCTAGCACATCCTTATGTTTTGTTTATGGCCCCTTGCAGAGGCCTCTGTCTATACATGTTCTCGCTAGGGTTGTGCGTTTCGGGTTTCGGAATTTCTTAATTTCTCACGAAATTTCACGATTCGTGAATCCGGATCCGGCCCTTTTTCCCAAAAGTTTTCGGATCCGAAAACGGCAGATCCGAATAAATTTCCGAGCAGAAACGAAAACTTTTTGGAATTTTCGAATGGACTAGAAATGTGTGAAATCTAAATTCATTTTCGTTCCATTCCTGATTTCGGTTCCATTTCAGTAATTTCGGACATCGTATTTTTCGGTTACGTCGCTGATTCTGTAATTTTGTATCATTCCCATCTCAATGTATCCTTCTTGTAAAACCAGAGAAATCTCAATGTATCCTTCTTGTAAAACCAGAGAAATCTCAATGTACCCTTCTTGTAAAACCAGAGAAATCTCAATATATCCTTCTTGTAAAACATGAGAAATCTCAATGTATCCTTCTTGTAAAACCAGAGAAATCTCAATATATCCTTCTTGTAAAACATGAGAAATCTCAATGTATCCTTCTTGTAAAACATGAGAAATCTCAATGTATCCTTCCTGGGAAACCAGCGAAATCTCAATGTATCCTTCTTGTAAAACATGAGAAATCTCAATGTATCCTTCTTGTAAAACATGAGAAATCGCATCGTATCGTATCGACAGAAATATCGGATCCGAAAAACCATTAGTTTATGTCAAAACGAATAGACACTTTGAAACGAGGAGAACAGATGTTCCGAAAAACCACAAAATTTCCGAAATCACGAAAAAAAAGTCAATTCTAAAAACGAACCAAACCGAAATGGAAATCGGCCGAAACGAGCCGAACTGAAAATTTACAAAATCCGAACGAACCGAATAGAACCGAAAAAAAAATCGGTGCACAAGTCTAGTTCTCGCTCCCTCAGAGACCTTTAATACGTTTTGTATCTGTTTTTTTAGGTAAGCACATGGGCTGTGTTTGCCTGCCTACTCTTAGCAGCACTGAAGCACTTTTTACTTGTACTTTTGATTGAAAGTTAAGTTTTATCTTTTGTGTTAAGATTCTATTGGTGATTTCCACCATCATTTTTGTAAGAAATGAATGTCACATGCAGGATTGCTTGGTTGTGTAGGGAGGGGTATTAGCAGTAGGAAAAGGGAAGTGCTCATGCCACTGTACAGAGCACTGGTGAGACCTCACTTGGAGTACTGTGTGCAGTACTGGAGACCGTATCTCCAGAAGGATATAGACATCTTAGAGAGAGTTCAGAGAAGGACTACTAAAATGGTGTACGGCTTGAAGGAGAAAAGTTACCAGGAAAGGCTTAATGATCTTAACATGTACAGCTTGGAAAAAAGACGAGACAGAGGAGATATGATAGAAACATTTAAATACGTAAAGAAATCCACAAGGTAGAGGAAGGGAGTATATTTAAAAGGAAACAAAATAGCAAAACAAGAGGACATAGTCTTAGATTAGAGGGGCAAAGGTTTAAAAGTAACATCAGGAAGCATTATTTTACTGAGAGGGTGGTGGATACATGGAACAGCCTTCCAGTAGAAGTGGTAGAGGCCAAAACAGTGATTGAATTTAAGCAGGCATGGGATAGGCATAAGGCTATCCTAAACAAAAGATAAATCCAGGTAAAGTATCCATGTAATTGGGCGACTAGATGGGCCGAAAGGTTCTTATCTGCCGACATTTTTCTATGTTTCTATGTTTCTATGACATGATTGAAGTCAGAACTCATCTTCTTTTGAAAGCACACAAAGTCCTTTATATTTTCTTCACTTTATTGGGAAAGTAACAGCAAACAAAATTGTCTTGTGGTTAGATGTAGCTTCACTTGGCTAGTGTCTTCTAATCAGAGGAAGGGGGGTTAGAGAGGACTTCTCTGGAATGCTTTGGTATGAGAGGAAGGGGTTAGAGAGCCTCTCTGGTGTACTTTCTAGTAGGAGGAAGGTGGGTAGAGAACTTCTCTGTAGTATACTCTGTAGTAGGAGGAAGGTAAAACAGACTGCATCTGCTCAGTATAAACAGGATGCTGCACTCACAAGCCTCATGGATACACTGAGAGTGAATCCTTGCTAAAGCAGGAAATGGGGCTGGGCCAAACTAACTGTGTAAGTTAGATAGGGAGAGTGGTCTAATTCATTTTAATTAAAAGCATGGGGGAAAACAAATAAAGAGTCTGGTTCCATGATAAGAATTACTCAATATTCTGCATCTAGCTATAATATCCCAGGAAGCTGCCTTATTGACCCCCTCCTCTGCCACGATTCACCTTCAGGTGCACATGATTGAGTTAACTCAACCACTTGGTAGTGAAGAGATAAACATGCATAATAAGTTTATTCAAATGTAATTAGATTGTAGGAGTCAGCACACATCATACAGAGCTGCAACTTAGGATGTTATTTAAAACCTGTTTGTGTTTGCCTGAAGTTGCAAAAAACCCTTGGAAACACCTGCGAAAATTGCTGTTGTTGTAACTCCAACAAACGTCAGTGATTCATAAAAGCTGAATCGATAGAGCAGCAGTAGAAGATGCCCTGTGAAATTTCTCCTGCTGCTCTTTGGATTTAAGTTTTTGTGAAACGCCAGCGTTTGTCAATTTTCACCCCCTAAGTAACACGGCCAGTTCTTCAATGTGAATATATAGGTTAAGACCAACTGACTATGGGTACTTTGATGCAGCAGTGCACTGCACACCACTTGGTATGGACACATGGTGGATCTAGAGTTTAGTATGTGTGTGATGTATGCGGATTGAGTTCTTTAATGTTAATATTTCATGGAAAAGGGAGTAGTAAATGATTCTAATGCCCATCACAATGCACCATGGAAAAAAATAGAAGCTTTAAATGTCAGGCAGATGATTTAAGATTGTTGTTAACTTGAAATAGTTTATTACGAACCCTGTATCATGCTGCAGCATACAATATATAATAAAATAATAATAATAATTATAATAATAATGTCCATACTCTCTTATTAACACATTATGTCCATGGTTTGACTCTTGAAGGGCTGCTCTTTCAGTGTGTGATTGTAACTGAAGGATAATGTGGGCCATACCGATCAATAACATACTAATCAATAATGAAAATCAATGATCAATATATCTAATGAGAATATGAATGTTTAAATGTAGCTGAGTATATAAGTTTTGTTCCTCATGACCTTCCCTGTAAATGCATAAGTTGCCTTTTTTCTTATGTTCTTGATTTTCGCACAACAGACTTCTTCTACAATGGTTGACTCTACGCCCAGAACTATGTTGCTTGTCTAACTAAACTGAACCAAATAACATTTGCTAGCAAAAGATAACATAAATTATTGGAAATTTAATGTATTTTTCTACAAATTATGCCTGTTTTCTAATGTGCAAAATTGTAATTGGTTGATTCAGTTTGCCGCCTCACCGCCACACCGCAGGTATATCATAATGTGAATAAACAATACAGCCCTGAAGCTGTCTTGAGAAATCCACTGAGCATATCTCGTAATAATTGTCTCCAGCTTCCCGAGATCTCGAAAGAAAAGACATTTATCAACCTAAGGCTGAACACTAAAGGGTTAAAGACCACCGCGATGGCAAGGCGACCCTAATCAGTAACCTAAATATATTCTATTACCAAAATATACAATGATTCTCATGAATTCATTACTATTCCTTGTCAATAATGTCAGACTCAGTCCTGCTCTCCAATCCCATCATCTAGGAAGATACCAGAGCTGTTAGTGGGCTACGGCAGGCTGCTAAAGGATACATAAATAGGTAAATATTTTAATTTGCTAAAATGCTTCTTTTACCAGACATGGAGCTGTATTCCAACCTTGGTGTAAGCTTAATCAGAGCTGTTGTAAGTAGACATGTGCACAGGACAAAATGTCGTTTTGAACTAATGGATTAGTCCTAAAACGCAATTTATTTAGTTGCTAAAGAAATTAGTTTTCAGTTCTTTAGTATGAAAACTAATTTCATTCATCTGAAAACCAGCAGATACAATTACTATTGGAGTGGCTCCTCACAGGGCTGAGATCGGCTGCTTATACCCCTCTCTGTATAATGCATAGAACATTCTCCTGTATTAATTAATGCCCCTCTCTGTATAGAACATCCTACTGCATTGGCATGTGGAGGGTGCAGAACTTTGGAATGCAATGCTTATCCAGCACAGGAGAGGGAACTTCTATTTAAACTTTGTATCTCTGTGGGGGAGACAGACAGCATTATAAAAGAGTGGAGAGGGAAAATATTAACGTAAATCGGTCTGAAAGCTCAGAGAAGAGATGACTGGTGCAATTTTTTTTTATTTGATAAAATACAGCACTTTAAATCCAGGTAAAACATTCAAATAAATCACACTGAAGGCTCATAATGACAGAGTAACTGTGAGAGCTGGATACTAAATGTATCAGACGTAAAAAAAAACTTTATAACAAGCAGCACTGGGAGAGAAGAGGGACTTTATATAAAATGTGTATTACAGATGAGGAAAGGGGGATAGTGCTCCTGGATAATATATAATTTATCAGACCTAAGCCCGTATTATGTATAGTGGGAGGGGAGATAACACACGTTTCATAAAGTCCCTCTCTCCTCCTAGTGCTGCTTGTTATAAAGGAGGTTTTACTATCCAGCCCTCCTCTGTCATTATCTTTCAGTGTGATTTATTTGAATGTTTTCCCTCTCCAGCTGCTTTTATCATCTCGTCTGTCTCATACACATGCAAGGGTTAAATAAAGGTTTTCCTCTCCTGTGCTGGCTTTCTGCGCTGCGAGTGAGTATTCTGGAGCTCTATCACTGTCAGATTTTCGGGTAGGGGTCGGGAAGGATTACACATACAAACTTTTTCTGTAACTTTGCGATGTTGCGCTTCTCATTGCTGGTCTCCTTCAATCAATGTAATAATACGAAAAGGACTGAAACTAAAATGTAATGCATTTTCCTTTAGTTTCTTTCGTTTTTTGGACTGAGCAGTTTCGTATCTCTTGAGTCATATGAAAACTAAATTATCGCAAAATTCGGACTAAATCTTTTTAGTAATAAAACGAATGCACATGCCTAGTTGTAAGCTTAACAACTCCAATGACTTTAATGTCTCTGGGTAGTGTACGACAACTCTGGTTAACTTTCCACCAAGGTTTGAATAGGGCCCTGGGATTATTAAGGTTTAGTTTAAAGCCCATTACACAGCCCTTTAAGTAATAATTAAACTCACCAATGCAGGTTGAATATGATACAGGTTCACTTTCTGTGACAGTATCAGCCGCTCGTGTAAACACAGTGAATGTATATGTTTCTCCAGGCGTCAGATCAGTTACAACAGATTGATTTGTTGCAGTTGTATTGGTTTTCAGTGTTACAGATGAGGAGTTTGCTGTTTGCACTCTGTAGCTATAATCACTCTTATACTCATCAGGTCCATCCCAAATCAAGGAAACAGAATCTGACGTCACGTTACTGGATCTGAGCTGCTTCACCGGCAGAGGTTCTGGAGTCAGAGAAAGATAAAAAAAAACACAATCAAATTCTGTATATTGCTTTTATCACACAATGGATTACTATCGATGTACAGAAGCCGGTGAACTATCCACAAAGCAAAGTGATTTATACCTTATATATTTGTATGTATTGTAAGAAAGCTAACTAATGGAAACCTGTCACTGAAGTATGAGTTTAAATGTGAATTTTAACGTTTTAAAACTTTTAGGGCTGTATTACCTACAGGAAACGTTACACATAACATCTCATATAGTTATTTTATTGACGGGGAAATGTCATTCCATTCCTGGCACAAGCTGAATTTGCGGCTCGAAAGTAATGTTTCTCTGTGCGAGGATACTGTACATTAACGTCTCCTAGTTATTTTGGGAGAAGTTAATGCGCAGCTTCGTTTAGAAGCTCAGGCTATTTCAAAATAGCTTGCGTTCCATCCAGGAGACATTATTCCACTGAGAAATACCGGCTCCTAAAAGCTGACCCCCCCAAAAAAATCCCGTAGTACTCACCTCTCATCTCACAGTGAAAAGGGCGGTGTGATCCGCCGCTTCTTTTCACTTGGAGCAGAATAAGACTGGGAACAAATAGTTCTTAGTCTCCATCTGCGATCACTCCACAGCTCTGCGCAATCCCACAAGAGTGGTCTCACGCAGGGCTCGCAGCCGGGACTTGCAAAGCGCCATGGAGTCATATGGAAAAATCTGCAAGTGCACATTATCCTGCTTATCGTTCCATTTTACTGGCAACTACGGAACGTGACCCACAAAGTTTTGTTTAACCCCTTCACTGCTGAGCCATTTCACCTCTGTGTGCTGAGCTCATTTTTACCGTTTTTGTTCATCATGTTAAATGCAATTTGAAGTCATGTTTCATTGTAGGACCCAGACAAATTATATATCCTTTTTTTGGCAGACTCAGCAGATTCATAATATATCATTATTAAATGTATACGTCATGTCCTGCCAGAATGCTATAACTAAAAATGTAATCAAATTTTAACTTCCAATCATCTACAGCGTGTGAAATGCTTTTTTTTCACATTTTATCTTCCAAGCCTTTGCGGTTATATATTCTATGGGGTACGCTTGTTAAAAAAATTAGAAATGGAAACCTGTTACTTTTGTCCTTCCACTCTGACGCCCAAGTGGCCACCTCGCTGAGTGCAGTTAGTGCGCTCAGCGCTGCAAGGCTTGGTCCTCCTATGGAGGATTGCATTTTGCAGCCCTTCAAGCGCACGTCGTAGCGTTTCAACGGGGAGGCTTTCAGCACGTCCGCTGTAGCACGCACAATTCGTTCGTGCTCTGCAGCTTGTGGTCAGCCCCGCCTAAACGTCACAACGCTGTGACAATATAGAAAAATATTTACCAACTCTTGTGTTTGATGAATAAAAAGGTTTTATTCCATGGTGAGCACAGGAAAAAGACAACGTTTCGACCTTCACAGGTCTTTGTCAAGTCTAAACATACAGAGTATTTTGCACATATAAATAGGTAACAGCAACAGGTGAAAAGGCAGCAATCAGGTTAATGATTCAATTGCAAGGAGGAGACTCATTAGTTCCTCTCAAATCTTCTCCAATATTCAGCTCCAAATGGTTTAACCCCTCAGCTTAAGCTGGAACCTATTGCATTAACTCAATACAAAACATGTGAGAAATAAAAAAGCATGTGAGAAATAAAAACAACAAAAAAACATCAAAAATATATCAATATTACAATATTATTAGCTGTAGATATATTCAACAATATTATTCATATTAAATGTTTATTATCCATATTAAATATTAATTTTTAAATATTAATTTAACCAGTTATATATTGATTTTGTGAAGTGTTGGTATTGCTTCATTGATGACATCTTCCTCATCTGGGAAGGGTCTCCCGATGTTCGACGTATTTGGGACATTTCTCAATGGTGTACACTCTACCTTCGATTTTACCATGGTCTCGAGCACTGAAACCATCAGTTTTCTCGACACCATGGTAATCAAGAGGGGTGACCGATCTGATCAGAAAATCTACAGACAGGAATGCCCTTCTTAGATTTGACAGCGCACATCCAGAGACTCTCATACAGTCTCTGCCGCGCAGTCAGCTTCTTAGGGTTAAAAGAATAGAAACATAGAAACATAGAAAAATGTCGGCAGATAAGAACCTTTCGGCCCATCTAGTCGCCCAATTACATGCATACTTTACCTGGATTTATCTTTTGTTTAGGATAGCCTTATGCCTATCCCATGCCTGCTTAAATTCAATTACTGTTTTGGCCTCTACCACTTCAACTGGAAGACTGTTACATGTATCCACAACCCTCTCAGTAAAATAATGCTTCCTGATGTTACTTTTAAACCTTTGCCCCTCTAATCTAAGACTATGTCCTCTTGTTTTGCTACTTTGTTTCCTTTTAAATATACTCCCTTCCTCTACCTTGTGGATTCCCTTTACGTTTTTATATGTTTCTATCATATCTCCTCTGTCTCGTCTTTTTTCCAAGCTGTACATGTTAAGATCATTAAGCCTTTCCTGGTAACTTTTCTCCTTCAAGCCGTACACCATTTTAGTAGCCCTTCTCTGAACTCTCTCTAAGATGTCTATATCCTTCTGGAGATACGGTCTCCAGTACTGCACACAATACTCCAAGTGAGGTCTCACCAGTGCTCTGTACAGTGGCATGAGCACTTCCCTTTTCCTACTGCTAATACCTCTCCCTACACAACCAAGCATTCTGCTAGCATTTCTTGCTGCTCTATTACTTTGACTACTTACCCTTAGATCCTCTGAAATAATAACCCCTAAATCCCAACCCTCAGATGTTGAGGTTAGGACTGTATCAAATATTCTATATTCAGCCCTTGGGTTTTTACGCCCCAGGTGCATTATCTTGCACTTATCCACATTAAAACTCAATTGCCACAGTTCCGACCATTTTTTTAGTTTACCTAAATCATTTGTCATTTGGCTGATCCCTCCAGGAACGTCAACAATGTTGCAAATCTTTGTGTCATCAGCAAAAAGACATACTTATCCATTAATACCTTCTGCAATATCACTAATAAAAATATTAAATAGAATGGGTCCAAGTACTGACCACTGAGGTACCCCACTGGTAACAAGACCTTGCGCCGAATAAACTCCATTTACCACAACCCTCTGTTGCCTGTCACTCAGCCACTGCCTAATCCATTCAACGATATTGGAATCCAAGATCAAAGAGTGCAATTTATTGATAAGCCTTCTATGCGGAACAGTATCAAAGCCTTACTGAAATGTAAATAAGCAATGTCTACTGCACCACATGTGTCTATTATTTTTGTTACCCAATCAAAAAAATCTATAAGATTAGTTTGGCATGATCTCCCTGAGGTAAACCCATGTTGTTTCTGATCCTGTAATCTATGTGTTTTTAGATGTTCAACAATCCTTTCCTTTAACATGGTTTCCATTAATTTCCCCACTACTGACGTAAGACTAACTGGCCTATAGTTCCCAGATTCCTCCCTACTACCCTTCTTGTGAATGGGCACAACATTTGCTAATTTCCAGTCTTCTGGGACTACTCCCGTTAGCAAGGATTGGTTAAATAAATCTGTTAACGGTTTTGCTATTACATCACTGAGCTCTTTTAATAGTTTAGGGTGGATCCCATCAGACCCCATTGATTTATTTGTCTTTTACTTTAGACAGCTGCTGTAGAACCTCCTCTTCTGTAAACTGATATGTAATTGTCTCGTTAGTGTTTCCTCCTAACTGAGGTCCCTTTTCTTCCTTTTCTTCTGCAAAGACTGAACAAAAATATTCATTGAGGCAGTCAGCGAGACTTTATCCTCTTCTACATACCTTCCTTCCTTTGTTTTTAATCTAACTAATCCTTGTTTTACTTTTCTTTTCTCGTTTATGTATCTAAAAAATGTTTTGTCCCCTTTTTTACTGACTGCGCTATTTTCTCTTCTGCGTGTGCTTTGGAAGCCCTTATAAATTGCTTTGCCTCTTTCTGCCTAATCTTATAGGTTTGCCTATCTTCTTCACTCTGAGTTGTTTTATAATTATTGAATGCTGTCTTTTTGTTCTTCACTATTTTGGCCACTTCTGCAGAGTATCAGTGGTTTCTTCCCTTTTTGTTTTTGCTAACAAGTTGAATGCAATTGCCTGTGGCATTCAATAATGCTGCCTTTAAATAATTCCATTTCTCCTGGACTCCCTTTAAACTCCTCCAGTCTGATAATGACTCCTTCACACAAAATCTCATTTTAGAAAAATCTGTTTTTTTAAAGTCTAAAACTTTTGTTTTTGTGTGGTGCGGCTCCATCCCTGTTCTTATATTAAACCACACTGACTGGTGATCACTAGATCCCAAATTTTCACCTACAACAACGTCCGATACCAAACCTCCATTTGTGAGTATTAAATCCAATATGGCCTCTTTACGGGTCGGCTCCTCAACTACTTGTGTTAGAGATAATCCCAGTAGGGAGTTTAGAATATTTGTACTCCTGGTGCACCCAGCTGTTTTGGTTTTCCAGTTCACATCAGGAAGATTAAAGTCCCCCATGATAATAACTTCCCCCTTCATTGCCATTTTGGCTATTTCCTCAAGAAGCAAATTATCTAGCTCTTCTACTTGTCCAGGGGGTCTATAGATCACACCTACACGAGCTACTGTATGATTGCCAAATGTTAGCATCACCCAAACTGACTCTATGTTCACCTCGCTCACTTTTATTTGGTTCGCTTTTATGTTGTTTTTCACATACAGGGCCACTCCTCCTCCTTTCCTACCTTCTCTGTCTTTTCTATATAAAGAGTACCACGGTATTGTTATGTCCCAGTTATTTTTCTCACTGAACCATGTCTCAGTAACCGCAACTAAATCTACTTTTTCAGCTGCCATCATTGCCTCCAGTTCATTGATTTTATTGACTAAACTGCGAGCATTTATAGACCCGACTCTGAGCTTGTCATTTTTTTCCCTGCATGTTGCTTGCACCCTCCTATTTAGTTTTGGGGGACAATCAGGCAGATTGTTTTTTACGCTTTTGTCCCCCCCTCCTAGTTTAAATATTTCTTTGCGAAACCTTTGAACTTCTCACTGAGAACATATGTTCCCCTATGAATAAGATGCAAACCATCTTTTTTATACAGTTCCTTTCTGCTCCAATTAGAGCTATCATGGGACACAAAGCCAAATCCTTGCTCTCGACACCATTCCCGAAGCCACAAATTAAATTCCCTATTGCGCATCCGCCTATCCTGAATGTTATGCACAGGCAAAACTTCAGAGAATGACACAGTGGACGCACTCTGCTGTATTTCACCTCCAAGAACACAAAAATCTTCCTTAATCTCAGAAACCTCATTGCTAGCCAAGTCATTTGTCCCCAGATGGACTAGAACATCCACTTCCCCTTGCTGCTTTGCTTGTTTGACAATATTGAGAATACATCTCTTGTCTCTACGAGCAGTATCCCCAGGAAGACATCTCACCAAACCACTACTCTCCAGCTCAACACCTCTTATGATAGAATCACCCAGCAACAATTGCCTTCTATCATGTCCCACCTTTTCCTTATTGTTCTTGGTTGCAGTCCTGCATACCTTAGGCATAGGGGATGGTGGTTCCTCAACTATGGTGTCTGAGCCTACTTCGGTCTCACCACTACACTCTGAAAGTGCCTCAACAGAATTAAGAAGAGCCACAGACTGTGGGACATGTTTTCTATCCACAACTCTAAGTCTACCAGATCCTACAGTAGTTCATCTGCCGCTCCTAGGAGGCCTCTGTGGCAGTGGCTTTGTAACAGTCATAGCCATAGCCTGAGTTTGTCTAACAGCTAATTTACAAATCTCAGACTTCAAACAGGCAATTTCCTGCTGCAATAAAGCGAGCTGCCTACATATCAGGCACACTCCAAACCTCCAAAAATTGGATCTAAAAACCAATGCATGACTGCTCTTACACTGGACCAAGCCTGCCATTATAAAAAGAATGGATTTAAGCCAACAAATCTTACCTTTTTGTAGGTTTTCTACCTACTGTCTAACCTCAGACTACCTCCAGAGTATCTCCAGGATATCTCTAAGTGCTCACTTAGAAGGCTTCCAAAGCTCAATTAGACCAAGCTAATATTCCACAAGCTTTATATAGTCACCTAAGAACACCTCCCCCAGCAAGGCGTGGACAAGTTTAACCATCTAGCAAATAGCACCCAATTGATTCCAATTGTATGCTAATCAGTAAGAGGAATGAGTCACCAGCCTAACCTAATTTACACACCAGACCTAACTTAAAACCTTAAGATTAATAGAAAAGATCTGTTTGAAACAAAAATCAAAATCACTCACCAGGATATCTCTAAGTGCTCACTTTGAAGGCTTCACTTAGAAAGCTTCCCACGCTCAATTAGGAGTGATTCAGATCTATGTGAACAAAGGTTGGGAGAAATGGTACAACGGTTTGGGGAAAGAGGATATCCCCAAAAACTCCTCCATAGAGAATTGTCTTATGTAAAAAACAAATCAACTGTAAACAACGGGAGAAACAGGATAGATTGGCATTGGTGTCCAGATTTGGAACCCATTCTAGAGCCTTAAAACAGATACTTTGCAAGAATTGGCATATCTTGAGGCATATGTATCCCATGGTTCATGAATTTCGTGAACCTCTATTAATGTCCTCTAAAAGAGGTAGGTCCCCGAGAGAAACATTAGTACAAGCAGAATTTCGTGGTACCGGAGATACCACCACACCATTCTTCGGTAGCCCCAAACATGGAACTTTCCCCTGCCTAAGTTGCTCTTGTTGTAATGCTATTATCAAGGGTGACTCATTTGTGCACCCACACTCTGGTCGAAAATTTAAAATTGGACAATACTTTACATGCAATTCTCAATATGTAATCTATTTAATCAAATGCCCCTGTGATTGGGTATATGTAGGGGAACCTACACAAAAAATCACAAATAGGATTACTGAACACAAGTCCGATATCCGTCTTAAAAAGATAGAATTATCCATACCACATCATTTTGTTTCATTTGGCCATGAGATCTCCCAAGTGAGGTTCCAAGTTATCGATACAGTTAATAAATCCATTAGAGGTGGTGATAGGGAACTGGCACTTAAAAAGAAAGAGCTCTCTTGGATATATCGACTGAACACCATTGAACCGCATGGTTTGAATAGGGATTTTGACCTCTCCCCTTTTTTGTAATAGTTCAAAAGAACCTTGATCCTAAGTCTAAAATCTTGACTGTATCTCCACATAGTGTTATGGGGCATTTAGATCTATTTGTTCATCATAGGCAAACTTTTTACATCAAAAATTAACATTTAAAAATTAACATTTAATATGGATAATTAACATTTAATATGAATAATATTGTAATACTGGTTTATTTTTGATGTTTTTTTTTTGTTTTTATTTCTCACATGTTTTGTATTGAGTTAATGCAATAGGTTCCAGCTTAACCTGAGGGGTTAAACCATTTGGAGCTGAATATTGGAGAAGATTTGAGAGGAGCTAAAGAGTCTCTTCCTTGCAATTGAATCATTAACCTGATTGCTGCCTTTTCACCTGTTGCTGTTACCTATTTATATGTGCAAAAATACTCTGTATGTTTAGACTTCACAAAGACCTGTGAAGGTCGAAACGTTGTCTTTTTCCTGTGCTCACCATGGAATAAAACCTTTTTATTCATCACACACAAGAGTTGGTAAATATTTTTCTATATTGTCACAGCGTTGTGACGTTTCGGCGGGGCTGGCCACCAGCTGCAGAGAACGAACGAATTGTGCGCGCTACAGCGCAAATAATTTTCTATATTGTTGTATCTGGATTTGGAAGTCTTCCATATTGACTGTGAATCTTTGTGGCTGCAACGAATTTTTGGCTTTACAACGCTGTGACAGGTGTCAGAAGGCAAGTCAGTACGGGCGCACGTAGTACGCTCGTCTGACACTGGCCTTAGTGAATAGACAACTTGGCCCAAATTTCACTTAACGGGGAAATTCACCGTTCACATTAACATCAACAATATGGTCTATCACAGAACATACAGTAAGCAAGTAAACCTACTTGTGTAGACGGATCGGGTCACAGAGGAACTCTGATACTGCCGGGCGCCAACTGTTACTACAGTAATTGTGTAATTAATCCCAGATGTGAGGTTCTGAAGAGTGACATTTAATGTGTTACTGGAGACAGTCCAAGAGCCGGAAGAATTCCTATAAGTTACATTAAATGTCTTTGTCACATTGGCCATATTTACTGGCTCTGTCCAGGACAGGGAAATGCTGTTTGTTGTGATGTTGGTAAATATTAAGGATTGTGGAGGAGTCGGATCTGTTATAAAGAAATGCAGCAATTAGTAACAGGACCTTTAATTATCAATGAATGAAACATTGAATTTAATCTAATAAAACTAAAAGATAAATTAATGACATGCAAATATTAGCAATAGAGTTGTAAGATATAGACACGATCAAACAGCACCGGCTCATTGCTCCCCCCATACTCACATGTTGCTTCTGTCACTGGACTCGCTGTCTGGTTACAGTTACCACTCACTGTCTGTATCACGATGGAGTATTGTCTGCCGGGCAGTAAGTTTGTGAAATTCACTTGTGTAGAATTAGTTGTGATTGTGTTATTGACGTCCCCAGTCAGAGTGACGGTGTAATTATCCACTTTCCCTGCTGGCTTTATCCAGGTCACAGCAAGGAAACTGGTAGAACCATAATTATTCACTGAGATATTCTGAGCCAGAGCCGGAACTAGAAGAACAAATGATGAAATACAGATGAAGCATTTAATGTCATTGTCATGAAGTGTTACTTTACTCTATTCTTTTATTTGAATATTTTAGTATTAAGTTGTTATAAATCGGTGGATTTGTTGTTGGATTCAATATAATTATGTGAAAGATAACAAAAGAATTCTATGGTTATGGTAGATAATAATAATTTAGTATAATATGGTCAGCAATCCACTTATAGCAGCCAGGGATCACGAAGGTCAAATAATGTAAAGTTTTATAACATAACATCAAGGAGATATTGTAATGCCAAAGGACATGTCCTAACCCGCTGTGTAGGAAAATTATATATGTAGGTATAAAAGGGAAAATTAAAAAAGAAGAAAAGACAAATTAAATAGAAGCAAATGTAAGATGAGAGAAGATGTCAATAATAATATGATGGGAAGCAGCTACTTTATATGTATTGAATAATAGATTTCACCCTCCTAGGTGGTCATGCACACCTTAATAAAATGTATTGTGCACACAATCAGGGTAATTCAAAGAGATCCGAATTGCTTGAGAAAGGTAACTGAACGCTGAAAATCAGTGTTCGGTTACCTTTCTTGGCCATTCGGCTATCCAGAGAGCAGGCAATTCGCCAAATCCTGGCGAATTGCCTTCTCATACGGTGCCTGTTTGGTGCCTGTTCGAGGACAGTGAAATCCCCATGAAAAAGCACTGCTTCGTCTATTCAGAGAACAAAATTAATGCAGCATATGAATCCACGCACTGCGGGGAAGCACCTCTCTGCGGTATAATTAAGGCAGCATATGAATCCACGCACTGCGGGGAAGCGCCTCTCTGCAGTGTAATTAATGCAGCATATGAATCCACACACTGCGGGGCAGCACCTCTCTGCAGTATAATTAATGCAGCATATGAATCCACACACTGCTGGGAAGCACCTCTCTGCAGTATAATTAATGCAGCATATGAATCCACACACTGCTGGACAGCACCTCTCTGCAGTATAATTAATGCAGCATATGAATCCACACACTGCGGGGAAGCACCTCTCTGCGGTGTAATTAATGCAGCATATGAATCCACACACTGCTGGGAAGCACCTCTCTGCAGTATAATTAATGCAGCATATGAATCCACGCACTGCTGGGAAGCACCTCTCTGCAGTATAATTAATGCAGCATATGAATCCACACACTGCTGGGAAGCACCTCTCTGCAGTATAATTAATGCAGCATATGAATCCACACACTGCTGGGAAGCACCTCTCTGCGGTGTAATTAATGCAGCATATGAATCCACACACTGCTGGGAACGCCTCTCTGCAGTATAATTAATGCAGCATATGAATCCGCACACTGCTGGGAAGCACCTCTCTGCAGTATAATTAATGCAGCATATGAATCCGCACGCTGCTGGGAAGCACCTCTCTGCGGTATAATTAATGCAGCATATGAATCCACACACTGCTGGGAAGCACCTCTCTGCAGTATAATTAATGCAGCATATGAATCCACACACTGCTGGGAAGCACCTCTCTGCGGTGTAATTAATGCAGCATATGAATCCACACACTGCTGGGAACGCCTCTCTGCAGTATAATTAATGCAGCATATGAATCCGCACACTGCTGGGAAGCACCTCTCTGCAGTATAATTAATGCAGCATATGAATCCGCACGCTGCTGGGAAGCACCTCTCTGCGGTATAATTAATGCAGCATATGAATCCACACACTGCTGGGAAGCACCTCTCTGCGGTATAATTAATGCAGCATAAGAATCACATCCACACACTGCTGGGCAGCACCTCTCTGCAGTATAATTAATGCAGCATGTGAATCCACACACTGCTGGGAAGCGCCTCTCTGCGGTGTAATTAATGCAGCATATGAATCCACACACTGCTGGGAAGCACCTCTCTGCAGTATAATTAATGCAGCATATGAATCCACACACTGCTGGGAAGCACCTCTCTGCAGTATAATTAATGCAGATATTGAATCCACACACTGCTGGGAAGCACCTCTCTGCAGTATAATTAATGCAGCATATGAATCCAAACTGCTGGGAAGCACCTCTCTGCAGTATAATTAATGCAGCATATGAATCCACACACTTGCGACAGCACCTCTCTGCAGTATATTAATGCAGCATATGATCCACACACTGCTGGGCAAGCGCCTCTCTGCGGTGTAATTAATGCAGGCATATGAATTCCACACACTGCTGGGAAGCACCTCTCTGCAGTATAATTAATGCAGCATATGAATCCACGCACTGCTGGGAAGCACCTCTCCGCCCAGTATAATTAATGCAGCATATGAATCCACACACTGCTGGAAGCACCTCTCTGCAGTATAATTAATGCAGCATATGAATCCACACACTGCTGGGAAGCACCTCTCTGCGGTGTAATTAATGCAGCATATGAATCCACACACTGCTGGGAAGCGCCTCTCTGCAGTATAATTAATGCAGCATTATGAATCGCACAACTGCTGGGAAGCACCTCTCTGCAGTATAATTAATGCAGCATATGAATCCGCACGCTGCTGGGAAGCACCTCTCTGCGGTATAATAATGCAGCATATGAATCCACACACTGCTGGGAAGCACCTGTCTCTGCCGGTATAATTAATGCAGCATATGAATTCACATCCCACACACTGCTGGGCAGCACCTCTCTGCAGTATATTAATGCAGCATATGAATCCACACACTGCTGGGAAGCGCTCTCTGCGGTATAATTAATGCAGCATATGAATCCACACACTGCTGGGAAGCACCTCTCTGCGGTGTAATTAACTGCAGCAATATGAATCCACACACTGCTGGGAAGCGCCTCTCTGCAGTATAATTAATGCAGCATATGAATTCGCACATGCGGGGAAGCGCCTCTCTGCAGTATAATTAAAGCAGCATAGGAATCCACACACTGCTGGGCATCGCCTCTCTGCAGTATAATTAATGCAGCATATGATTCCACACACTGCTGGGAAGCGCCTCTCTGCAGTATAATTAATGCAGCATATGAATCCACACACTGCTGGGAAGCGCCTTTCTGCAGTATAATTAATGCAGCATATGAATCCACACACTGCTGGGAAGGCACCTCTCTGCAGTATTAATTAATGCAGCATATGAATCCGCACACTGCTGGGCAGCACCTCTCTGCAGTATAATTAATGCAGCATATGAATCCGCACACTGCTGGGAAGCGCCTCTCTGCTCGGTGTAATTAATGCAGCATATGAATCCACACACTGCTGGGAAGCACCTCTCTGCCAGTATAATTAATGCAGCAATATGATCCACGCACTGCGGGAAGCACCTCTCTGCAGTATATATAATGCAGCATATGAATCCACACACTGCTGGGAAGCACCTCTCTGCAGTATAATTAATGCAGCATATGAATCCACACACTGCTGGGAAGCACCTCTCTGCAGTATAATTAATGCAGCATATGAATCCACACACTGCCGGGAAGCGCCTCTCTGGGGTAATTAATGCAGCATATGAATCCACAACTGCTGGGAAGCACCTCTCTGCAGTATAATTAATGCAGCATATGAATCCACACACTGCTGGGAAGCACCTCTCTGCAGTATAATTAATGCAGCATATGAATCCACACACTGCCGGGAAGCGCCTCTCTGCGGTGTAATTAATGCAGCATATGAATCCACACACTGCTGGGAAGCACCTCTCTGCAGTATAATTAATGCAGCATATGAATCCACGCACTGCTGGGAAGCACCTCTCTGCAGTATAATTAATGCAGCATATGAATCCACACACTGCTGGGAAGCGCCTCTCTGCAGTATAATTAATGCAGCATATGAATCCGCACACTGCTGGGAAGCACCTCTCTGCAGTATAATTAATGCAGCATATGAATCCGCACGCTGCTGGGAAGCACCTCTCTGCGGTATAATTAATGCAGCATATGAATCCACACACTGCTGGGAAGCACCTCTCTGTGGTATAATTAATGCAGCATATGAATCACATCCACACACTGCTGGGCAGCACCTCTCTGCGGTGTAATTAATGCAGCATATGAATCCACCCACTGCTGGGAAGCACCTCTCTGCGGTGTAATTAATGCAGCATATGAATCCACCCACTGCTGGGAAGCACCTCTCTGCGGTGTAATTAATGCAGCATATGAATCCACACACTGCTGGGAAGCACCTCTCTGCGGTGTAATTAATGCAGCATATGAATCCACACACTGCTGGGAAGCGCCTCTCTGCAGTATAATTAATGCAGCATATGAATCCGCACACTGCTGGGAAGCACCTCTCTGCAGTATAATTAATGCAGCATATGAATCCGCACGCTGCTGGGAAGCACCTCTCTGCGGTATAATTAATGCAGCATATGAATCCACACACTGCTGGGAAGCACCTCTCTGCGGTATAATTAATGCAGCATATGAATCACATCCACACACTGCTGGGCAGCACCTCTCTGCGGTGTAATTAATGCAGCATATGAATCCACCCACTGCTGGGAAGCACCTCTCTGCGGTGTAATTAATGCAGCATATGAATCCACACACTGCTGGGAAGCGCCTCTCTGCAGTATAATTAATGCAGCATATGAATTCGCTCACTGCGGGGAAGCGCCTCTCTGCAGTATAATTAATGCAGCATATGATTCCACACATTGCTGGGAAGCGCCTCTCTGCAGTATAATTAATGCAGCATATGAATCCACACACTGCTGGGAAGCGCCTCTCTGCGGTATAATTAATGCAGCATATGAATCCACACACTGCTGGGAAGCGCCTCTCTGCAGTATAATTAATGCAGCATATGAATCCACACACTGCTGGGAAGCGCCTCTCTGCAGTATAATTAATGCAGCATATGAATCCGCACACTGCTGGGAAGCGCCTCTCTGCAGTATAATTAATGCAGCATATGAATCCACACATGGCTGTGAAGCGCCTCTCTGCAGTATAATTAATGCAGTATATGAACCCGCACACTGCTGGGAAGCGCCTCTCTGCAGTATAATTAATGCAGCATATGAATCCACACATGGCTGTGAAGCGCCTCTCTGCAGTATAATTAATGCAGCATATGAACCCGCACACTGCTGGGAAGCGCCTCTCTGCAGTATAATTAATGCAGCATATGATTTTTTTAACATTTTTCAAAATTTTTCGGGTTTATTTAAAGGTTTCATCATTTATTTTAAATGTAATAGCAAGCCGCGTTTTTTTCTTTGCTGAACACAAGCTGTACTATTTTCTCACAGTAGGTCTGTGTTCAGGAATGAATTGAATGGCTACAATGTGTCAGAACCTCGGAGAGCTCAGAGATAGCCTTATCCATGGTCCTGACTGGAATTTCCTGAACGTGAAACATAAGGGGTTATCCAGAGAGATTTGAAATGTCGCCGCAAGCTCTGTGCCCTTTCGTTGCTCGCACTTCGGGGCAAATCAGTGATTCTAGTTCGCTGACCCTGCGGTGCAAGTACCGCATGGCCCCCGAAGTGCAGGGAAAACGTGGCGCAAACCCGACGTGCACCCGCAGAACACTCGCCGAAAACCTGCAGAAATTGCCGCAAAAATCAGGCCGAAGATGCCGGAAAAATCTGAGGAGCCACCGATCACAGTGCAGAGCAGCCGCTGGAGAAAGTCGACATGCAGATGAACAGGGTAAAAAGAAAAAAAAAAACAGTAAGCTGGAAAGTTTCAATGTCGGAACGCTGTTTTCAAAAAAACTACTGAACGAAAATGCCTGGAATTTACATGTAAGGCTAGGGTCAGACTAGCGCAGTTTTAACGTGCGTTTAGCCGCACGAAATCACGGCCGTACTAGCAGCAAATGACGTCCAATGCCGGGGAACATACGACGAACGGCCGCACGAAAGTTCGTCCGCGCAACGCAAGTGGCCAACGAACGCATTTTTTCGAGAACGTCAAACCGCTACTACTGACGTACAGAGTGCGCTGCGGCCGCATAGCGGCGTGTGTGTGTGATTAGGAGACGTCAGACGCTGCTCATGTCCGGCCAACATAACGTCCAGACTCAAAAAGTGTTTTATTGATGATCCGTACAAAATCACGGACGAAAAGGCGCATCGTATGACCGCTATCGCGTATTCCGGGGGAAAATACGTACGTTCGTTCGACCGAACTTTTTCACGGACGACGTGAAAAATGCGTTCGTCTGACCCTAGCCTAAGATCCTATGAATGATAATACAAATGTCTATTTGGGCAGCCGTTACACGAGCATACTGTACTGCGTCCATTACGGACACACTTTTTCACGGGAGATATTGTGAGTACTGCATAAAGTGCGTCCGTAATGTCTGATGTCTCCACACCCTAGGAAAATACATGGCAGCGTTGTTTCTGTGTCCGTTTAACTTTTTAACGTCGATGTTATTTTTGCATCCGTGGCTTTATGCTTAGCCTGTCCGTGAACAAGTGCGCAGGGGCTTTGTGTGGTGTGTTTAATTGACTCCTTTATAAAGCTACGACAGATGTCAAACAGTACGGTCAGACGGACGCAAAATGTTTGCTAGTGTGCCGCCAGACTAAGGAGTAATAAAAGAATGATTTAAAAAAAATGAAAAAAAATAATTTCCTGAAAAATATCTCGAAAAATGCCTAAAAGACCCTAAAAAAATCTATAAAAAAAGAGTCTTATTACAGAATAAAATAATAAACGGTTTATTAGTTATTGCATTAAAATGGGAATATTTTTAACATTGAAGCCTATGGGATTCACCTGAATAAATCTGACGAATGAAACCACTGAACAACAGGGCATTTCACTGACATTAGAAAAAAGAAGGGGTAATTGGTAGGGATGAGCCGAACACCCCCGTGTTCGGTTCGCATTCGAACTCGAACAATTTCAAAAGTTCGAGTTCGAACGCGAACTCGAACCGAACTCAATGCAAGTCAATGGGACTCAAAAGTTCGATTTTTAGAGTGCCCTGCAAAAAGGCATATATGCAAGATATTGGCCATAAAAGGTGTATGGGGGTCCGGGAAGTGCCCTGGGGGACAGGAAACAAGGAAAGAAAGTTTTAAAAAAGACGTTTTTAAAGGAACAGTGAGTTTTCCATGAAATAAGGGTCAAAAATAAAAACGAAAAATTGGTGGCAGCAAGTGCACCGTAACCCTTTTACGGTACACCGGCACCGTAACCCTTTTGTGGTATTGTGGAAGAGTGCAGGGTTTGACCCTGCGGTCCAATATTAAAATTATATGAATCTGGTAATATAGGCGTCAGTGGCAGTGCTCCCAAATATTACTGCGCTATGGTGTATGGCAGGATGGAAGCGCACCAGCAGTAAAAAGCAGCGGAATATACCAGACAGGGGCACAGAACGAGAGTATTTGTTATAACAAAACCAGCTCAACAACGTTTAGGCACTAGTACTGCGCTACTGTATATAGTGAGAATTGGCGCACACCATTCCTTGCGGCTCTGCGTCATCACACCGCGCCCTGCCCCCTGATCACTCACAGCTGCCCCGGGTGCCGCCGGAGCACCTGGCATTTGGCCAGCTAGCGGCACCATGCGTCCGGGCCCCCCCCCCCGATCGCCACCCGGGGCCCTGGATGTCACAATATTACAGTCCAAACGCAAACGGGTTAAGTAACCAAATTTGTAAGAAGAATAATTAATGCAGCATATGAATCCTCACACTGCCGGGCAGCACCTTAAGGCCCGGTTCACACCTAAGCGTTTTACAGCGCATTCCTGAACGCTGTAAAACGCATAAACAGGGAAATCCCATTATTTGCTATGGGACCCGTTCATACCTGGATGTTTTACAGCGCACAGGAACGCACTGTAAAACGTCCTACCCCCAAAGAAGTACAGGAGCTGCTTTGGGGCGTATTGCAGGGCGTTCACTCTGCAGTCTATGGCCGTTAACGCGCTGCAATGCGCGTTCGCATGTTTTTTACAATTGCGTTAAAAAACGCACGTATTGCGCGCATAAATAAAATGCAGGTGTGAACCCAGCCTTACAGTATAATTAATGCAGCATATGATTCCGCACACTGCCGGGCAGCACCTCTACAGTTTGTGGATCCAGGAATCAGGTGAGTAATAGAAAGAAAAAAAAAAGAGTTTTATTTTATGTTGCTGGGGACATTTAAAAATGTCCTCGCTTTTTATTTTTTTTAAAAATGTGTCGCCTTACCTTAGCCTGGTGGTCAGTGGGGGCTCCCTGGATCCTGGTTAGGCGGAAGGGGGGTCTGCTGTGGCTCCCTCCCTGGAGTCCCTGCGCCACCTCTCTGCCACAGGCATCCGGCTGGCCAGCCCGCACAGTCGCAGCTCTGTAATCTTGCGGCCGCATGCTCCTCAAGTCAAGGGATCCTTGGGAAAGAGGCTCCGGCGGGCTGCCCTCTACAGTGCCTGATTTAGAGGGCCTCGTCTGCCTGATGTTTTAGAAACAAGAATGTTTTATCTCATAGGCTTCAATGTTAAAAATATTCTCGTTTTAATTTAATATCTAATAAACCATTGCTTATAATATTCTGCAGTAAAGAGTGTCTTTATTTTTAGACTTTTTTAGTATTTTTTAAGCATTTTTTATACTTTTTTCAAATTGTTTTTTTTTTTCGAAACTTGAAACGAACACGCCAAAAAATTTGAAGTTCGCGAACGTGCGAACGGCCAAAGTTTGAATCGAACTCCGAACCGAACAGCTCATCCCTAGTAATTGGTACACTAGGCACCACAGGGCACCATTACCGAATGGGGGCCTAACCTCGAGTAGTTCTCATGTATAGAGACGAAAGAAAGGTTAGGTATACCATCTAACAAAAAGGTAATGAGAAGTACCAATTAAAACTTAACTTTTAATAGTTAATAAAATAAACATATAAATATAGAGTTGTGATACATATATAAATACATGAAGCAAGAGCCATCTCCCAAATAAGCACGGGGTAATTATTCCTTTATATGTATGTGTGTTAGGTTGAGTTTATTATATTAACTATTAAAAGTTAAGTTTTAACTGGTACTTCCCATTAGGGATGGGCTGCCGGTTCAAATTCGTTCAATGTTCGCATCGAACATCAGCTGTTCGAAAGTTCGCGAACTTCGAACTTTTCAGGCTGTTCGCAAAAAGTTTGAAAAAAAAATAATTTAAAAAATCATAAAAAAATCTGAAAATAAAGAGGCTTTTTACTGCAGAATATTAGAAGCAACGGTTTATTAGATATTGAATTAAGACGGGAATATTATTAACATTGAAGCCTATGGGATAAAACAATCTTGTTGCTAAAACATCAGGCAGACGAGGCCCTCTAATCAGGCAATGTAGAGGGCAGCCCGCTGGGGCCTCCCAAGGATCCCTTGAGGAGTATGCGGCCACCGGATGACAGAGCTGTGACTGTGCAGACTGGCCACCCTGGTGCATGTGGCAGAGAGGTCGCGCAGGGAGGGAGCCACTGCACCTGTGGCCACAGCAGACCCCCCCACAACCAGGATCCAGGGAGCCCCCACTGACCACCAGGCTAAGGTAAGGCGACACATTTCTAAAGAAAATAAAATCCGAGGACATTTTTAAATGTCCCCGGGAACATAAAATAAATCCTTTTTTTTTTTTTTTTCTAATACTCACCTGATTCCTGGATCCACCAACAAGCGCATATTCCCGTCTCCCACGCTGTTAGACGCTGCATACACTGGCACGCTGTGTGAAGCTTCTGAGAAGATACGCTATTAGTGTAGAGGGAGAGATGCAAAATGTGCAGCCGGCTTCCCCGCTACACTAATAGCGTATCTTCTCAGAAGCTGCACACAGCGCGCCGGTTAAAGCTAGCGTCAGACTGTAGAGGTGCTGCGCGGCAGTGTGAGGATTCATATGCTGCATTAATTCTTCTTCTTACAAATTTGGTTACTTAACCCGTTTGCATTTGGATTGTAATATTGTGACATCAAGGGCCCCAGGTGGCGATCGGGGGAGCCCCCGGACGCATGGTGCCACCAGCTGGCCGTATGCCAGGATCTCCGGCGGCACCCAGCGCAGCTGTGAGTGATCAGGGGACAGGGCGCTGCGTGATGAAGCGGAGCCGCCGGGACCTTTAAATCAGGAGCACGCAATGTACACCTTGCCTTGCCGTGGAGTTTCATTCCCGCATCGCTAGCTTACCGAATCATTTTGTATACTTGTTACTGACCCTGCTTGTTCTGAGGACCCGATCTGTTGCCGACTTTGCCTGCCATTTGACTATTCTCTCTGTGTACTCCCTGCCTGTTCTGTTTGCCTCCTGTTGCTAATGGTGTGCCCGATTCTCACCATATACAGTAGCGCAGTACAAGTGCCTAAAAGTTGCTGACCCAGTTTTCTTATAACAACTACTCTCGCTCTGCGCCCCTGTCTGGTATATTCCGCTGCTTGGTACTGCTGGTGCGCTTCCATCCTGCCATACACTATAGCACAGTAAAAACCTATATTGATCTCAGTCTGTGGTGTATGTTGCTGGTGCTGTCTCCCTGGCCTGTGTGGCTGCTAGAGACTAGCTTTAGTGGTCCCGACCATCCTAAGGATCGGAGGGTTAGAGGTCTGTTACTAGGAATCCTACCAGGTCTGTCCTGGGAAATCGTTACAAATATGCGGTGAACACCGCAGCAAACGTTAATGCTCACGCAAGTGAGCGTTAACGTCTGCGTTAAGATTGTAATTTTTCCCACTGGCTGTTGCTCAAACATTTCCCATGGCTTCAAATCGCGTTTAAACATGAGCAAAAGCGGTAAAAATTAGCTCAGCGCACAGCGGTGAAATGGCTCAGCAGCACTCAGCAGTGAAAGGGTTAAAAAAAACAAAAACTTTTTTTCATTGTTTCCTGTCCCCCAGGGCACTACCCAGACCCCCATACACCTTTTATGGCCAATATCTTGCATATATGCCCTCTTGGAGAGCACCTTAATTTTCGAACGTTCGAGCCCCATTGACTTGCATTGTGTTCAAATCGTGTTTGCGTTCGAATTCGAACTTTTTCAAATGTTCGAGTTCGAATGTGAACCGAACACGGGGGTGTTCGGCCCATCCCTACTTCCCATTACCTTTTTTGTTAGATGGTATACCTAACCTTTCTATCGTCTTCATTTCACTGACATTCCTCAGCTGTTCTGTGTTCTCTGAATAGATTAACCATTGCTTCTCTATGAGGAATTTCACTGCTCTTGAACAGACACCGTATTTGCAGGCAATTCGCCAATATTTGGCGAATTGCCTGTGCTATGAATAGCCGAATGGCCTCAAAATGTCACCATATGTTGAATTTCAGTGTCCGGTTACATTAAAGTGACATTTCAAATCTCTCTGAATAACCCCTATACTATCAAACTGTTTCATTGTTCAGGAGACTCCGGTCATGACCATGGATAAGGCTAGCTCTGAGCTCTCCAAGGTTCTTACACAATGTAGCTGTCCAATTCATTGCTGAACACAGACCTACTGTGAGAAAATAGTACAGCATGCATCCAGCAAAGAAAAAACCATGGCTTGCTATTACATTTAAAATAAATTATGAAACCGTTAAATAAACCCAAAAATTGCCCAAACAAATCTTAATAAATCAATAAACAAAATGTCTTATTGCTGTAAGTGAAAATAATAAATGGTTTAATAAATAATAAATATTTATTAAAAAGGGGAATATTATTTTTTACATTTAAACCTAAGGGACTCTAATGTTTTAACCTGGCGAACTGAAGCACTAACAATCAGGGCGTTTCACTGACAATGCAGTGTTGTTCTTTGGTGTTCTCTGAATAGATTTGTTCAGTCTTTGCAGAAGAAAAGGAAGGAAAGGGACCTCAGTTAGGAGGAAACACTAATGAGACATTTAGTTTACAGAGGAGGAGGTTCTACAGCAGCTGTCTAAAGTAAAGACAAATAAGTCAATGGGGCCTGATGGGATCCACCCTAAATTATTAAAAGAGCTCAGTGATGTAATAGCAAAACCGTTAACAGATTTATTTAACCAATCCTTGCTAACGGGAGTTGTCCCAGGAGACTGGAAATTAGCAAATGTTGTGCCCATTTACAAGAAGGGTAGTAGGGAGGAATCGGGGAACTATAGGCCAGTTAGTTTTATGTCAGTAGTGGGGAAATTAATGGAAATCATGTTAAAGAAAAGGATTGTTGAACATCTAAAAACACATAGATTACAGGATCAGAAACAACACGGGTTTACCTCAGGGAGATCATGCCAAACTAATCTTATTGATTTTTTTGATTGGGTAACAAAAATAATAGACACAGGTGGTGCAGTAGACATTGCTTATTTAGATTTCAGTAAGGCTTTTGATACTGTTCCGCATAGAAGGTTTATCAATAAATTGCAATCTTTGAGCTTGGATTCCAATATTGTTGAATGGATTAGGCAGTGGCTGAGTGACAGGCAACAGAGGGTTGTGGTAAATGGAGTTTATTCGGCGCAAGGTCTTGTTACCAGTGGGGTACCTCAGGGGTCAGTACTTGGACCCATTCTCTTTAATATTTTTATTAGTGATATTGCAGAAGGTATTAATGGAAAAGTATGTCTTTTTGCTGATGACACAAAGATTTGCAACAGGGTTGACGTTCCTGGAGGGATCAGCCAAATGACAAATGATTTAGGTAAACTAAAAATGGTCGGAGCTGTGGCAATTGAGTTTTAATGTGGATAAGTGCAAGATAATGCACCTGGGACGTAAAAACCCAAGGGCTGAATATAGAATATTTGATACAGTCCTAACCTCAACATCTGAGGGTTGGGATTTAGGGGTTATTATTTCAGAGGACCTAAGGGTAAGTAGTCAATGTAATAGAGCAGCAGGAAATGCTGGGAGAATGCTTGGTTGTGTAGGGAGAGGTATTAGCAGTAGGAAAAGGGAAGTGCTCATGCCACTGTACAGAGCACTGGTGAGACCTCACTTGGAGTACTGTGTGCAGTACTGGAGACCGTATCTCCAGAAGGATATAGACATTTTAGAGAGAGTTCAGAGAAGGGCTACTAAAATGGTGTACGGCTTGAAGGAGAAAAGTTACCAGGAAAGGCTTAATGATCTTAACATGTACAGCTTGGAAAAAAGACGAGACAGAGGAGATATGATAGAAACATTTAAATACGTAAAGGGAATCCACAAGGTAGAGGAAGGGAGTATATTTAAAAGGAAACAAAGTAGCAAAACAAGAGGACATAGTCTTAGATTAGAGGGGCAAAGGTTTAAAAGTAACATCAGGAAGCATTATTTTACTGAGAGGGTGGTAGATACATGGAACAGCCTTCCAGTAGAAGTGGTAGAAGCCAAACAGTAATTGAATTTAAGCAGGCATGGGATAGGCATAAGGCTATCCTCAACAAAAGATAAATCCAGGTAAAGTATCCATGTAATTGGGCAGACTAGATGGGCCGAAAGGTTCTTATCTGCCGACATTTTTCTATGTTTCTAGATAAACCATTACTTCTCTATGGGGAATTTCACTGCACCCACAACGCACTGAACGACACCATGGCGAACTGAAGCACCAAAAATGAGGGCATGTAACTGACATAAAATGCCACCTAAAAAATCCCGAAAATGCCAAAATAATCCTAAAAAATAATTAAATTCAGAGACTTTTGCTGTAAGTGAAAATAAAAAATGGTTTAATAAATATTTAATAAAAAGGGGAATATATCACAACATTGAAACCTAACGGGGGGGGCTTGTTGCTTTAAAATAAATTAAGAAACCTAAAATTTCACTGAAAAAACCTAGAAAAAGCCAAAAAAATCCTGATTCATTTCATAAAGTTGTTTTCTGAATATTACTTGTATTGTAGGTTGATATCAATTCGATAGTTGATATTGATTCGATAGTTCATTTTAAATTCGATAGTTAATATCAATTTGAATTTCGAATTCTTTTAAATTATATTAAATAAAACCCCAATTAATCAAATTTTGCTCTGAAAAGACAAGGGCCCCTATTACGATCTTCACGCTAACGGTAGCGCTCACCTGCATGAGCACTACCGTTAGCTGTGGTATTTACCGCATATTACAATCCAAACGCAAACGGGTTAAAAAAAACATTTGCGTTTGTTACTGCACTTTGCGCTCCTTATACGTAACATGGGGAGTTCAAAGTGTTAAACAGCGCTGGTATTACAATGTCCCAGCGCTGATTAACGCATGGCTCTGGTCAACGAAAAGTTAACCAGTGTCAGGACCTGGTGTTAACGGATTCCGCTTCTGCAGAATCCGTTAACACCAGCTTAAAAAAAAGAATCATATATTCTCCCTTTGTCCCGCGGCGAGGACCATGGCTCTGTTCGCCTCCTCTGGCCGGCAGGATCAGGGAAAGACTGGGGGAAAAAGTCCCCCCAGTCTCTCCCTGGGTATCCCTACGCCGACTGGCCAGCTCTCGCGAGGCGAGATCCGTCTGGTCATGTGACCGCTGGCGTCTCTCTCAATGGAATCCTATGGACTCCATTGAGAGGATGTGCGCGGCTACACTTAGCGGGCGAAAACAATGCAGACAGCATATTTTGCGCCTGCATTGTAATCCCCTGCTAAACCGGGGATGGTAGGGGAATACCGCAGGCGCAGTTTCTTTTTCTTCCTACCGCCCCCAGTTTAGCGCGGGGATTGTAATAGAGCCCAAGCTAGGGTTAAATATTAAGCTATCTCACAGATTTAGTATTTGAATAAATTTAACAGGGACAGGTGCTTGAGAAAAAGTGAAACAAAATTATATTATTTCATAATGATGTTTGCTTACTGCATTACTTGTATTGTATGTGTTTTAATGTAAGATCAATTCAATATCGATTCAGTAGTTGATGTATCAAATGTTGAAACGCACAAAAAAAAAATATTTTATGATGACACAGTGTATAACAAATTAAATTTGTTATATACCATTTCATTTAGTTTAGAATTCGGATCCTATCGACTAGTCATTTCGGAAGTACTTCCGAAATATGAATTAAAAAATTTTCCGAAACGAATGCACACCTCTAATAATAATATAATGGAGAGGGAGCTACTTTATCTGTATTGAATAATAGATCTCACCCTCCTAGATGGTCATGCACACCTTAATAAAATGTGTTGTACACACCTAGAGATACTTCTTTTACTTCTCCTGTATGTTGATTGCATATAATGCACTTTCCCCTCACCTGTGCAGGTCGTATATGAGACAGATACACTCTCTGTGACAGTATCAGCCGCTCGTGTAAACACAGTGAATGTATATGTTTCTCCGGCCGTCAGATCAGTTACAACAGATTGATTTGTTGCAGTTGTTTGGTTTTTCAGTGTTACAGATGAGGAGTTTGCTGTTTGCACTCTGTAGCTATAATCACTCTTATACTCATCAGGATGATCCCAAATCAAGGAAACAGAATCTGACGTCACGTTACTGGATCTGAGCTGCTTCACGGGCAGAGGTTCTGGAGTCAGGAAATAAAAAAGGTAAAAGTCCATTCTATATTTTGCTCTAATGCACTTGTCTCTGCTCCTTTACAGAAGCTGGTTAAGGAACTACAAACTGATAAATATAGAAATATCATCTAGAAGCTCTGAAACATACCTAAAAACACATCCTCAAATTCTACATCATTCGTAACAATTCACAGACTTTTTTTAATGCATTCTTATCCCCTTGACGCCGCGGGACGTTCTATGACGTCCGTGTGGCAGGTGGGCTTTGAAAATTAGTATACTTGATCTCTGGAGAGCGACTTATTCAATAAAGCATGTGTGACTGATGTTTTAACAGACACTGCGGGCTCTATCACCGCCTTAACGCTAGCGCTCACTTAAACTAGTGTTAGCGCTAGGTTAATTGAGGTGATAAGGTGTCGCATAAATCACCTCTCGATTGCTAACAGGTTAAAAACGCGCTTTTTATTGACAGCTTACTATACTACGTTCTTCCTATCTTTAACATGTGGAGCATAAAGTGTAAGCAGAGAGTAATTAGCGCTAGGATCACAGAGTTGTTACGCTAATTACAAACAGCTGTCGCTAACTAAAAAAAGTTTGCTACAATTTAGAGCTTCTGCAGAATCAGTTAAAAGCAGCTGTAATCCCCTGCAAAAATCACATACTCACCTCTCATCCCACGGTGAGAACGGATGCCCGATCCGTTGCTTCTGACTTCTGGGAGCAGAGGGAGACTGGGGAAAAAAGTCCCCAATCTCCCTCCGTGAATAAACGACTGACCTGCAGGATCTCATGAGATACTGCCGGTCACATGACCCAGCATCAGAAGCCTCCATAGAGTCCTATTTGCCCCTTAGTGTCCCCGTTTTAGTTACAGGCACGTGAAAGTGCCCTGAATATTAACAAGCAAAGAACACATGATCTGACACAACAAAATGGTCTATTTCAGAACACATAGAAATCATGTAAACCTACTTGTGTAGACGGATCGGGTCACTGCGGAACTCTGATACTGCTGGACACCAACTGTTACTACAGTAATTGTGTAATTAGTCCCAGATGTGAGGTTCTGAAGAGTGACATTTAATGTGTTACTGGAGACAGTCCAAGAGCCGGAAGAATTCCTATACGTTATATTAAATGTCTTTGTCACATTGGCCATATTTACTGGCTCTGTCCAGGACAGGGAAAGACTGTTTGTTGTGATGCTGGTAAATATTAAGGATTGTGGGGGAGTCGGATCTATTAGAAGAAATGCAGCAATTAGTAACAGGACCCTTTATTATCAATAAATGAAACATCGAATTTAATCTAATAAATTAAAAGATAAATTAATGACATGCAAATATAAGCACTTGAGTTGCAAAATTAGCAGGGTTATTCAAAGAGATCCGAATTGCTTGAGAAAGGTAACCGAATGCTGAAAATCAGCGTTCGGTTACCTTTCCTGGCCATTCTGCTATCCAGAGAGCAGGCAATTCGCCAAATCCTGGTGTATTGCCTGAACATACGGTGCCTGTTCGGTGCCTGTTCGAGGGCAGTGAAATCCCCATAGAGAAGCACTGCTTCGTCTATTCAGAGAACACAAACCAGCAGTGAAAGGTTCCCCTAATGCCCTGCCATTCGGTGGTTTAATTCGGCAAATTTATTCAAGCGAATCCCATAGGCTTCAATGTTAGAAATATTCCCGTTTCAATTCAATATCTAATAAACCGTTCATTATAAAATTCTGCAGTAAAGAGTCTCTTTATTTATAGATTTTTTAGGATATTTTAACCACTTCAATGCTAAGGACGCGCTCAGCGCGTCCTCAGCATTGCCCCTGGTATGCGGAGGACGCGCTGAGCGCGTCCTCGCATTGGGGTCAGCGTTCGGCCGGGTACCGGCCGATCGCTGGCCCCTCCGGTGCGGGCTGACATCCTGGATGTCAGCCCGGCATCCGGAGCAGTGGCCGCCATTGTTATGTGTCATCGCGCCCCCGCGATGACACATAATTCAGGCGCGCCCCCCGCATGTGCGGAGGAGGCGCCTGAAAGGGAGGGGGGGAGGTCCTTCGGACCTCTCTCCCTCCCGATCGGCGGCTCACAGGGGCTTAACCCAGGCATCATTTGGAAGGGCACAGCCTGCCCTTCCAAATGATGCCTGGCATTAACCCCTGGGGAGCTGGATCGCAAATCGGCGCTGAAAAGCGCCGATTTGCGATCCTTCCCGGGAGCTGGCCGACATCTTGGATGTCGGCCAAGCTTCCGGGAACTCCCCCAGAGGACTGGCGTCATCGTGCGCAGCACGATGACGCCAGTCCTAGCATTAACCCCTAACTGCCACGAAGTGTGGAGATAGGGAGTTCCAATGAACTCCCTATCTCCCGATCCGTGGCAGTTAGGGGTTAAATTTTGATATCGTTGGATCGGCCAGAGCATGGCCGTTCCAACGATACCAAACATGAAAGTAAAAAAAAATGTAAAAAAAAAATAAAAAATAAAAATAAAATAAAAAAAATTAAAAAAAAAAATTAAAAAAAAAAAAATAAACACTTTTTTTTTTTGTTTTTGTTTTGTTAATGCAGCAATATTGTTCCATTTCAATTATAATGTGAACAATAATGCTGCATTAACGATTTTTGTATGCGGTGCGTTTGTTAAAAATGGTGTCATTTTTCCCCAAAAAAAAATGTAACGAGACCCCATCTCTATTTTTTTAACAAGCGCACCCCATACAAAATATAACCGCAATTGCTCGCATGTTAAAATGTGGAAAAAAACACTTTACACGCTGTAAATTATTGAAAATACATATTTTATTGCATTTTTTGTATAATATACAAACATGACATAACGTATACATATAATAATGACATATTATGAATCTACCGAGTCTGACGGAAAGAACGATATATAATATGTCGATGTCATATACTAAAATAAGCCTTCAAAACAGGTTTAAACATGATGCGCAAAACAGGTAAAAAATGACTCAGCACAGGGGCGGGAAAAGCCTCAGCAGCGAAAGGGTTAAGCATTTTTCAGATTTTTTTTTTTTAAAAGTCAAATTTTTTGTTTAACCACTTCCATGCGGAGGACGCACTCAGCGCGTCCTCCACATGGCTCCCGCTGTGCGGAGGACGCGCTGAGCACGTCCTCCCTTTGGGTCAGCGTTCGACCGGTTCCGGCCGATCGCTGGCCCCTCCGGTGCGGACTGACATCCTCGATGTCAGCCCAGCATCCGGAACCGCAGCCGATGAAATTAGGTGTCATCGCGGCAGTGCGATGACACCTAATTCAGGCGCCCCCCCGCATGTGCGGAGGAGGCGCCTGAAAGGGAGGGGGGAGGTCCTTCGGACCTCTCTCCCTCCCGATCGGCGGCGTTGCGGGGGTTAGCCCAGGCACCATTTGGAAGGGCACAGCCTGCCCTTCCAAATGGTGCCTGGCATTAACCCTGGGGAGCTGGATCGCGAATCGGCGCTGAAAAGCGCCGGTTCGTGATACTTTCCCGGAGCTGGCCGACATCTTGGATGTCGGCCAAGCCTCCGGGAACTCCCCCTGAGGACTGGCGTCATCGTGCATAGCACGATGACGCCAGTCCTAGAGTTAACCCCTAACTGCCACCAACGGTGGAGATAGGGAGTTCCAATGAACCCTCTATCTCCCGATCCGTGGCAGCTAGGGGTTAAAGTTTGGTATGGTTGGATCGGCCAGAGCATGGCTGTTCCAACGATACCAAACACTACTGTGAAAAAAGGTTTTTTAAAAAAATACAAATTAAAATTAAAAATAAAAATATATTTAAAAAAAAATTATAAAAAAAAAATAAACATTTTTTTTCTTTTTTTTGGTTTGTTAATGCAGCAATATTGTTCCCATTTCAATTATACTGTGAACAATGATGCTTCACTAACGATTTTTGTATGCGGTGCGTTTGTTAAAAATCGTGTAATTTTCCCCAAAAAAAAATGTAACGAGACCCCATCTCTAATTTTTTTAACAAGCGCACCCCATACAAAATATAACCGCAATTGCTCGCATGTTAAAATGTGAAAAAAAACACTTTACACGTTGTAAATTATTGAAAATACATATTTTATTGCATTTTTTGTTATAATATACAGACATGACATAACGTATACATATAATAATGACATATTATAAATCTACCGAGTCTGACGGAAAGAACGATATATAATATGTCTGGGTCATATACTAAAATAAGCCTTCAAAACACGTTTAAACATGATGAGCAAAACCGGTAAAAATGACCTCAGCACAGAGGTGTGAAAAGCCTCAGCAGCGAAAGGGTTAAGTTTACTTATTTTTTCTGTAACCGCCCTTTTTATTATCATTCATTGGATCATATGTAAATTTCAGACATTTTTGCTCCGTAGTTACTTTGCAAACAGTGTTTCACTTTTCAATCATTCATACAAACTGTTTTCCTAATTTATTCACTGCCTCTTCTGCGGTGTCGAAGGCTGCGATCGGCTCCTGTTCGAGTTTTTCTGTGGTTTTCGGCAGGTTAATCCAGATGTTTTTGAGGGTTTTAGGCGTTTCCTTCGCTGGGTTTTGCGGTGAGTTTTCGTCAGGTTTGCGGCAGCTTTTCCCTGCAATTCGGGGACCCTGTGGTGCTTGCTGAATACACCGCAGGGTCACCGAAATGGGATCGGCAAAAGGAACTGAATTGAAGAGAACGAAAAGTCACCGAACGTGCGGTGACTTTTCGAATCCCATTGAATAACTCTGATAGACACGATCAAACAGCTCTGACCCATTACTCCCCCCATACTCACATGTTGCCTCTGTCACTGGACTCGCTGTCTGGTTACAGTTACCACTCACTGTCTGTATCACGATGGAGTATTGTCTGCCGGGCAGTAAGTTTGTGAAATTCACTTGTGTAGAATTAGTTGTGATTGTGTTATTGACGTCTCCAGTCAGAGTGACGGTGTAATTATCCACTTTCCCTGCTGGATTTATCCAGGTCACAACAAGGGAACTCGTAGAACCATAATTATTCACTGAGATATTCTGAGCCAGAGCCGGGACTAGAAGAACAAATGATGAAATACAAATGAAGCATTTTAATGTCATTGTCATGGAGTGTTACTTTACTCTATCTTTTATTTGAATTATTTTAGTATAAGTTGTTATAAATCGGTGGATTTGTTGTTGGATTCAATATAATTATGTGAACGATAACAAAAGAATTCTATGGTTATGGTAGATAATAATAATGTAGTATAATATGGTCAGCAATCCACTTATAGCAGTCAGGGATCACGAAGGTCAAATAATGTAAAGTTTTATAACATAACATCAAGGAGATATTGTAATGCCAAAGGGACATGTCCTAACCCGCTGTGTAGGAAAATGATATATGTAGGTATAAAAGGGAAAATTAAAAAAGCAAAGACAAATTAAATAGAAGCAAATGTAAGATGAGAGAAGATGTCAATAATAATATGATGAGAAGCAGCTACTTTATATTTATTGAATAATAGATCTCACCCTCCTAGATGGTCATGCACACCTTAATAAAATGTGTTGTGCACACCTAGAGATACTTCTTTTACTTCTCCTGTATGTTGATTGCATATAATGCACTTTCCCCTCACCTGTGCAGGTCGTATATGAGACAGATACACTTTCTGTGACAGTATCAGCCGCTCGTGTAAACACAGTGAATGTATATGTTTCTCCGGCCGTCAGATTAGTTACAACAGATTGATTTGTTGCAGTTTTTGGTTTTTCAGTGTTACAGATGAGGAGTTTGCTGTTTGCACTCTGTAGCTATAATCACTCTTATACTCATCAGGATGATCCCAAATCAAGGAAACAGAATCTGATGTCACGTTACTGGATCTGAGCTGCTTCACGGGCAGAGGTTCTGGAGTCAGGAAATAAAAAAGGTAAAAGTCCATTCTATATTTTGCTCTAATGCACTTGTCTCTGCTCCTTTACAGAAGCTGGTTAAGGAACTACAAACTGATAAATATAGAAATATCATCTAGAAGCTCTGAAACATACCTAAAAACACATCCTCAAATTCTACATCATTCGTAACAATTCACAGACTTTTTTTAATGCATTCTTATTCCCTTGACGCCGCGGGACGTTCTATGACGTCCGTGTGGCAGGTGGGCCTTAAAGATCAGTATACTTGATCTCTGGACTCCGACTTATTCAATAAAGCATGTGTGACTGATGTTTTAACAGACACTGCGGGCTCTATCATCACCGCCTTAACGCTAGCGCTCACTTAAACTAGTGTTAGCGCTAGGTTAATTGAGGTGATAAGGTGTCGCATAAATCACCTCTCGATTGCTAACAGGTTTAAAACGCGCTTTTTATTGACAGCTTACTATACTACGTTCTTCCTATCTTTAACATGTGGAGCATAAAGTGTAAGCAGAGAGTAATTAGCGCTAGGATCACAGAGTCATTACGCTAATTACAAACAGCTGTCGCTAACTAAAAAAAGTTTGCTACAATTTAGAGCTTCTGCAGAATCAGTTAAAAGCAGCTGTAATCCCCTGCAAAAATCACATACTCACCTCTCATCCCACGGTGAGAACGGAGCCCGATCGTTGCTTCTGACTTCTGGGAGCAGAGGGAGACTGGGGAAAAAAGTCCCCAGTCTCCCTCTGTGAATAAACGGCTGACCTGCAGGATCTCATGAGATACTGCCGTCACATGACCCAGCATCAGAAGCCTCCATAGAGTCCTATTTGCCCCTTAGTGTCCCCGTTTTAGTTACAGGCACGTGAAAGTGCCCTGAATATTAACAAGCAAAGAACACATGATCTGACACACATATACGACACATGTCAGATAATCATTTCAGAACACATAGAAATCATATAAACCTACTTGTGTAGATGGATCGGGTCACAGGGGAACTCTGATACTGCCAGGCACCAACTGTTACTACAGTAATTGTGTAATTAGTCCCAGATGTGAGGTTCTGAAGAGTGACATTTAATGTGTTACTGGAGACAGTCCAAGAGCCGGAAGAATTCCTATAAGTTACATTAAATCTCTTTGTCACATTGGCCATATTTACTGGCTCTGTCCAGGACAGGGAAATGCTGTTTGTTCCGATGCTGGTAAATATTAAGGATTGTGGAGGAGTCGGATCTATTAGAAGAATGCAGCAATTAGTAACAGGACCCTTTATTATCATTGAATGAAACATTGAATTTAATCTAATAAAACTAAAAGTTAAATTAATGACATGCAAATATAAGCACTTGAGTTGCAAGATATAGACACGATCAAACAGCACTGACTCATTGCTCCCCCCTACTCACATGTTGCCTCTGTCACTGGACTCGCTGTCTGGTTACAGTTACCACTCACTGTCTGTATCACGATGGAGTATTGTCTGCCGGGCAGTAAGTTTGTGAAATTCACTTGTGTAGAATTAGTTGTGATTGTGTTATTGACGTCTCCAGTCAGAGTGACGGTGTAATTATCCACTTTCCCTGCTGGATTTATCCAGGTCACAACAAGGGAACTCGTAGAACCATAATTATTCACTGAGATATTCTGAGCCAGAGCCGGGACTAGAAGAACAAATGATGAAATACAAATGAAGCATTTAATGTCATTGTCATGGAGTGTTACTTTACTCTATCTTTTATTTGAATTATTTTAGTATTAAGTTGTTATAAATCGGTGGATTTGTTGTTGGATTCAATATAATTATGTGAACGATAACAAAAGAATTCTATGGTTATGGTAGATAATAATAATGTAGTATAATATGGTCAGCAATCCACTTATAGCAGTCAGGGATCACGAAGGTCAAATAATGTAAAGTTTTATAACATAACATCAAGGAGATATTGTAATGCCAAAGGGACATGTCCTAACCCGCTGTGTAGGAAAATGATATATGTAGGTATAAAAGGGAAAATTAAAAAAGCAAAGACAAATTAAATAGAAGCAAATGTAAGATGAGAGAAGATGTCAATAATAATATGATGAGAAGCAGCTACTTTATATTTATTGAATAATAGATCTCACCCTCCTAGATGGTCATGCACACCTTAATAAAATGTGTTGTGCACACCTAGAGATACTTCTTTTACTTCTCCTGTATGTTGATTGCATATAATGCACTTTCCCCTCACCTGTGCAGGTCGTATATGAGACAGATACACTTTCTGTGACAGTATCAGCCGCTCGTGTAAACACAGTGAATGTATATGTTTCTCCGGCCGTCAGATTAGTTACAACAGATTGATTTGTTGCAGTTGTTTGGTTTTTCAGTGTTACAGATGAGGAGTTTGCTGTTTGCACTCTGTAGCTATAATCACTCTTATACTCATCAGGATGATCCCAAATCAAGGAAACAGAATCTGATGTCACGTTACTGGATCTGAGCTGCTTCACGGGCAGAGGTTCTGGAGTCAGGAAATAAAAAAGGTAAAAGTCCATTCTATATTTTGCTCTAATGCACTTGTCTCTGCTCCTTTACAGAAGCTGGTTAAGGAACTACAAACTGATAAATATAGAAATATCATCTAGAAGCTCTGAAACATACCTAAAAACACATCCTCAAATTCTACATCATTCGTAACAATTCACAGACTTTTTTTAATGCATTCTTATTCCCTTGACGCCGCGGGACGTTCTATGACGTCCGTGTGGCAGGTGGGCCTTAAAGATCAGTATACTTGATCTCTGGACTCCGACTTATTCAATAAAGCATGTGTGACTGATGTTTTAACAGACACTGCGGGCTCTATCACCGCCTTAACGCTAGCGCTCACTTAAACTAGTGTTAGCGCTAGGTTAATTGAGGTGATAAGGTGTCGCATAAATCACCTCTCGATTGCTAACAGGTTTAAAACGCGCTTTTTATTGACAGCTTACTATACTACGTTCGTTCTTCCTATCTTTAACATGTGGAGCATAAAGTGTAAGCAGAGAGTAATTAGCGCTAGGATCACAGAGTCATTACGCTAATTACAAACAGCTGTCGCTAACTAAAAAAAGTTTGCTACAATTTAGAGCTTCTGCAGAATCAGTTAAAAGCAGCTGTAATCCCCTGCAAAAATCACATACTCACCTCTCATCCCACGGTGAGAACGGAGGCCCGATCGTTGCTTCTGACTTCTGGGAGCAGAGGGACTGGGGAAAAAAGTCCCCAGTCTCCCTCTGTGAATAAACGGCTGACCTGCAGGATCTCATGAGATACTGCCGGTCACATGACCCAGCATCAGAAGCCTCCATAGAGTCCTATTTGCCCCTTAGTGTCCCCGTTTTAGTTACAGGCACGTGAAAGTGCCCTGAATATTAACAAGCAAAGAACACATGATCTGACACAACATAATGGTCTATTTCAGAACACATAGAAATCATATAAACCTACTTGTGTAGATGGATCGGGTCACAGGGGAACTCTGATACTGCCAGGCACCAACTGTTACTACAGTAATTGTGTAATTAGTCCCAGATGTGAGGTTCTGAAGAGTGACATTTAATGTGTTACTGGAGACAGTCCAAGAGCCGGAAGAATTCCTATAAGTTACATTAAATCTCTTTGTCACATTGGCCATATTTACTGGCTCTGTCCAGGACAGGGAAATGCTGTTTGTTCCGATGCTGGTAAATATTAAGGATTGTGGAGGAGTCGGATCTATTAGAAGAAATGCAGCAATTAGTAACAGGACCCTTTATTATCATTGAATGAAACATTGAATTTAATCTAATAAAACTAAAAGTTAAATTAATGACATGCAAATATAAGCACTTGAGTTGCAAGATATAGACACGATCAAACAGCACTGACTCATTGCTCCCCCCATACTCACATGTTGCCTCTGTCACTGGACTCGCTGTCTGGTTACAGTTACCACTCACTGTCTGTATCACGATGGAGTATTGTCTGCCGGGCAGTAAGTTTGTGAAATTCACTTGTGTAGAATTAGTTGTGATTGTGTTATTGACGTCTCCAGTCAGAGTGACGGTGTAATTATCCACTTTCCCTGCTGGATTTATCCAGGTCACAACAAGGGAACTCGTAGAACCATAATTATTCACTGAGATATTCTGAGCCAGAGCCGGGACTAGAAGAACAAATGATGAAATACAAATGAAGCATTTAATGTCATTGTCATGGAGTGCTACTTTACTCTATCTTTTATTTGAATTATTTTAGTATTAAGTTGTTATAAATCGGTGGATTTGTTGTTGGATTCAATATAATTATGTGAACGATAACAAAAGAATTCTATGGTTATGGTAGATAATAATAATGTAGTATAATATGGTCAGCAATCCACTTATAGCAGTCAGGGATCACGAAGGTCAAATAATGTAAAGTTTTATAACATAACATCAAGGAGATATTGTAATGCCAAAGGGACATGTCCTAACCCGCTGTGTAGGAAAATGATATATATGTAGGTATAAAAGGGAAAATTAAAAAAGCAAAGACAAATTAAATAGAAGCAAATGTAAGATGAGAGAAGATGTCAATAATAATATGATGGGAAGCAGCTACTTTTATGTATTGAATAATAGATCTCACCCTCCTAGATGGTCATGCACACCTTAATAAAATGTGTTGTGCACACCTAGAGATACTTCTTTTACTTCTCCTGTATGTTGATTGCATATAATGCACTTTCCCCTCACCTGTGCAGGTCGTATATGAGACAGATACACTTTCTGTGACAGTATCAGCCGCTCGTGTAAACACAGTGAATGTATATGTTTCTCCGGCCGTCAGATTAGTTACAACAGATTGATTTGTTGCAGTTGTTTGGTTTTTCAGTGTTACAGATGAGGAGTTTGCTGTTTGCACTCTGTAGCTATAATCACTCTTATACTCATCAGGATGATCCCAAATCAAGGAAACAGAATCTGATGTCACGTTACTGGATCTGAGCTGCTTCACGGGCAGAGGTTCTGGAGTCAGGAAATAAAAAAGGTAAAAGTCCATTCTATATTTTGCTCTAATGCACTTGTCTCTGCTCCTTTACAGAAGCTGGTTAAGGAACTACAAACTGATAAATATAGAAATATCATCTAGAAGCTCTGAAACATACCTAAAAACACATCCTCAAATTCTACATCATTCGTAACAATTCACAGACTTTTTTTAATGCATTCTTATTCCCTTGACGCCGCGCGGACGTTCTATGACGTCCGTGTGGCAGGTGGGCCTTAAAGATCAGTATACTTGATCTCTGGACTCCGACTTATTCAATAAAGCATGTGTGACTGATGTTTTAACAGACACTGCGGGCTCTATCACCGCCTTAACGCTAGCGCTCACTTAAACTAGTGTTAGCGCTAGGTTAATTGAGGTGATAAGGTGTCGCATAAATCACCTCTCGATTGCTAACAGGTTTAAAACGCGCTTTTTATTGACAGCTTACTATACTACGTTCTTCCTATCTTTAACATGTGGAGCATAAAGTGTAAGCAGAGAGTAATTAGCGCTAGGATCACAGAGTCATTACGCTAATTACAAACAGCTGTCGCTAACTAAAAAAAGTTTGCTACAATTTAGAGCTTCTGCAGAATCAGTTAAAAGCAGCTGTAATCCCCTGCAAAAATCACATACTCACCTCTCATCCCACGGTGAGAACGGAGGCCCGATCGTTGCTTCTGACTTCTGGGAGCAGAGGGAGACTGGGGAAAAAAGTCCCCAGTCTCCCTCTGTGAATAAACGGCTGACCTGCAGGATCTCATGAGATACTGCCGGTCACATGACCCAGCATCAGAAGCCTCCATAGAGTCCTATTTGCCCCTTAGTGTCCCCGTTTTAGTTACAGGCACGTGAAAGTGCCCTGAATATTAACAAGCAAAGAACACATGATCTGACACAACATAATGGTCTATTTCAGAACACATAGAAATCATATAAACCTACTTGTGTAGATGGATCGGGTCACAGGGGAACTCTGATACTGCCAGGCACCAACTGTTACTACAGTAATTGTGTAATTAGTCCCAGATGTGAGGTTCTGAAGAGTGACATTTAATGTGTTACTGGAGACAGTCCAAGAGCCGGAAGAATTCCTATAAGTTACATTAAATCTCTTTGTCACATTGGCCATATTTACTGGCTCTGTCCAGGACAGGGAAATGCTGTTTGTTCCGATGCTGGTAAATATTAAGGATTGTGGAGGAGTCGGATCTATTAGAAGAAATGCAGCAATTAGTAACAGGACCCTTTATTATCATTGAATGAAACATTGAATTTAATCTAATAAAACTAAAAGTTAAATTAATGACATGCAAATATAAGCACTTGAGTTGCAAGATATAGACACGATCAAACAGCACTGACTCATTGCTCCCCCCATACTCACATGTTGCCTCTGTCACTGGACTCGCTGTCTGGTTACAGTTACCACTCACTGTCTGTATCACGATGGAGTATTGTCTGCCGGGCAGTAAGTTTGTGAAATTCACTTGTGTAGAAAATTAGTTGTGATTGTGTTATTGACGTCTCCAGTCAGAGTGACGGTGTAATTATCCACTTTCCCTGCTGGATTTATCCAGGTCACAACAAGGGAACTCGTAGAACCATAATTATTCACTGAGATATTCTGAGCCAGAGCCGGGACTAGAAGAACAAATGATGAAATACAAATGAAGCATTTAATGTCATTGTCATGGAGTGTTACTTTACTCTATCTTTTATTTGAATTATTTTAGTATTAAGTTGTTATAAATCGGTGGATTTGTTGTTGGATTCAATAATAATTATGTGAACGATAACAAAAGAATTCTATGGTTATGGTAGATAATAATAATGTAGTATAATATGGTCAGCAATCCACTTATAGCAGTCAGGGATCACGAAGGTCAAATAATGTAAAGTTTTATAACATAACATCAAGGAGATATTGTAATGCCAAAGGGACATGTCCTAACCCGCTGTGTAGGAAAATGATATATGTAGGTTAAAAAGGGAAAATTAAAAAAGCAAAGACAAATTAAATAGAAGCAAATGTAAGATGAGAGAAGATGTCAATAATAATATGATGGGAAGCAGCTACTTTATATGTATTGAATAATAGATCTCACCCTCCTAGATGGTCATGCACACCTTAATAAAATGTGTTGTGCACACCTAGAGATACTTCTTTTACTTCTCCTGTATGTTGATTGCATATAATGCACTTTCCCCTCACCTGTGCAGGTCGTATATGAGACAGATACACTTTCTGTGACAGTATCAGCCGCTCGTGTAAACACAGTGAATGTATATATGTTTTCTCCAGGCGTCAGATCAGTTACAACAGATTGATTTGTTGCAGTTGTTTGGTTTTTCAGTGTTACAGATGAGGAGTTTGCTGTTTGCACTCTGTAGCTATAATCACTCTTATACTCATCAGGATGATCCCAAATCAAGAAACAGAATCTGACGTCACGTTACTGGATCTGAGCTGCTTCACGGGCAGAGGTTCTGGAGACAGAAATAAAAAAGGTAAAAGTCCATTCTATATTTTGCTCTAATGCACTTGTCTCTGCTCCTTTACAGAAGCTGGTTAAGGAACTACAAACTGATAAATATAGAAATATCATCTAGAAGCTCTGAAACATACCTAAAAACACATCCTCAAATTCTACATCATTCGTAACAATTCACAGACTTTTTTTAATGCATTCTTATCCCCTTGACGCCACGGGACGTTCTATATGACGTCCGTGTGGCAGGTGGGCCTTGAAAATTAGTATACTTGATCTCTGGAGAGCGACTTATTCAATAAAGCATGTGTGACTGATATTTTACAGACACACGCTGCGGGCTCTATCACCGCCTTAACGCTAGCGCTCACTAAACTAGTGTTAGCGCTAGGTTAATTGAGGTGATAAGGTGTCGCATAAATCACCTCTCGATTGCTAACAGGTTAAAAACGCGCTTTTTATTGCCAGCTTACTATACTACGTTCTTCCTATCTTTAACATGTGGAGCATAAAGTGTAAGCAGAGAGTAATTAGCGCTAGGATCACAGAGTTGTTACGCTAATTACAAGCAGCTGTCACTAACTAAAAAAGTTTGCTACAATTTAGAGCTTCTGCAGAATCAGTTAAAAGCAGCTGTAATCCCTGCCCTCTCTCAAAATAACATCACCACCTCTCATACCAGGTGAGAACGGAGGCCCGATCCGTTGCTTCTTGTCACGTCCTGGGTCTCTGGCGCCCCCTCTGGCTTCCATGGAAGTTGTATTTAGTTCTGGACATTTGGTTCACGTCCAAGGCTTGATCTCACCTGGACCTATTGTTCTCATTTAGTCATGGCCTATATAGGCAGGCATCGCCCTAAGAAGGGCGCTGCCTCATTCTGATGTTTCAGTCTGCTTTGCTCCAAGCCTTGAGCTCCTTGATCCTTATTCACATACTTTGCAGTTATGGTAGGGATCTGTTACTCAGGTTCTCCTGTATGTGTTCTAGTTACCCTTTATTACTTAACTTTCAGGTTCTGTGTTTACATCTGTTTATAATCTCCCAGGTCCTTGGTTATTCATTCTGTTTTGTTCATATGGTTCCTGTTTTGTATTTATGTTTGCATTTCATGTTTATTCTCCTAGGTTTAAACAGGTTTATGTTTTCACTCATGTTACTCTAGTGTTTAGTTTCTCTTATGTCTTTCTGCCTATAGTTTCCCAGGTCTTGGTTGATCATCTGTTTATTTATTCAGTTCAGGTCTATGGTTTTATTCTAGTGCTCAGGTTTTTTTTGTTTCATTGTGGTGTTCTGGTCCCTTGCTGTAAATAGTACTGTTTGTAATAAATCCCTTGTTTTTGTTTATACATTCATGGGTCAATGTCTGTTAACTGCTCAAGTAGCTCACACCCCTTCTGTGCCATGTCAGGTCAGGCCCACGTCACACTTCTGACTTCTGGGAGCAGAGGGAGACTGGGGAAAAAAGTCCCAATCTCCCTCCGTGAATAAACGGCTGACCTGCAGGATCTCATGAGATACTGACTGTCACGTGACCCAGCATCAGAAGCCTCCATAGAGTCCTATTTGCCCCTTAGTGTCCCCGTTTTAGTTACAGGCACGTGAAAGTGCCCTGAATATTAACAAGCAAAGAACACATGATCTGACACAACAAAATGGTCTATTTCAGAACACATAGAAATCATATAAACCTACTTGTGTAGTTGGATCGGGTCACAGGGGAACTCTGATACTGCCAGACGCCAACTGTTACTACAGTAATTGTGTAATTAGTCCCAGATGTGAGGTTCTGAAGAGTGACATTTAATGTGTTACTGGAGACAGTCCAAGAGCCGGAAGAATTCCTATAAGTTATATTAAATGTCTTTGTCACATTGGTCATATTTACTGGCTCTGTCCAGGACAGGGAAAGACTGTTTGTTGTGATGTTGGTAAATATTAAGGATTGTGGAGGAGTCGGATCTATTAGAAGAAATACAGCAATTAGTAACAGGACACTTGATTATCATTGAATGAAACATTGAATTTAATGTAATAAAACTAAAAGATAAAAAATGTTTTGCAAATATTAGCGCTTGAGATGCAAGATATACAGTCACGTCCAGAAATATTGGGACATCGACACAATTCTAACATCTTTGGCTCTATACACCACCACAATGGAGTTGGAATGAAACAAACACAATGTGCTTTAACTGCAGACTGTCAGCTTTAATTTGAGGTTATGTACATCCAACTCAGTTGAACGGTGTAGGATTTACAGCAGTTTGTAGATGTGCCTCCCACTTGTTAAGGGACCAAAGGTAATGGGACAATTGGCTTCTCAGCTGTTCCATGTTGAGGGGTGTGATATTCCCTCATTACCCCAATTACAATGTGCAGATAAAAGGCCCAGAGTTCATTTCAAGTGTGCTATTTGCATTTGGAATCTGTTGCTGTCAACTCTCAAGATGAGATCCAAAGAGCTGTCACTATCAGTGAAGCAAGCCATCATTAGGCTGAAGAAAAAAAAACAAACCCATCAGAGAGATAGCAAGAACATTAGGTGTGGCCAAAACAACTGTTTGAAAAATTCTCAAAAAAAAGGATCGCACCGGTGAGCTCAGCAACACCAAAAGACCCGGGAGACCACAGAAAACAACTGTGGTGGATGACCGAAGAATTCTTTCCCTGGTGAAGAAAACACCCTTCACAACAGTTGGCCAGATCAAGAATAGGGATGAGCTGTTCAGTTCAATCGGTTCGGAGTTCGATTTGAACTTTGGCAGTTCGAAAGTCCGCGAACTTCGAACTTTTTGGGATGTTCGCCAAAAGTTTTAAAAAAAAATGCTTAAAAAATCAAAAAATAAAGAGACTCTTTACTGCAGAATATTATAAGCAATTGTTTATTAGATATTGAGTTAAAACGTGAATATTTTTAACATTGAAGCCTATGGGATAAAACATTCTTGTTGCTAAAACATCAGGCAGACGAGGCCCTCTAAATCAGGCACTGTAGAGGGCGGCCCGCCGGAGCCTCCCTCCCAAGGACCCCTTGAGGAGCATGCAGCCGCAAGATTACAGAGCTGTGACTTTGCGGGCAGGCCAGCCGGTTGCATGTGCAGAGAGGTGGTGCAGGGACTCCAGGGAGGGAGCCACGGCAGACCCCCCCTTCCCCACACAACCAGGTTCCAGGGAGCCCCCACTGACCACCAGGCTACGGTAAGGCGACACATTTTTAAAAAGAATAAAATCCGAGGACATTTTTAAAGGTCCCCAGCAACATAAAATAAAACCTTTTTTTTTTTCTTTCTAATACTCACCTGATTCCTGGATCCACAAACTGTAGAGGTGCTGCCCGGCAGTGTGCGGAATCATATGCTGCATTAATTATACTGTAAGGCTGGGTTTGCACCTGCGTTTGTTTTTTTTTACGCACGCAATACGTGCGTTTTTAACGCGTGTATCGAGCAAACGTAAAAAACATGCGAACGCGCATTGCACTGCGTTCACGGCCATAGACTGTAGCGTGAATGCACTGCAATACGCCCCAAAGAAGCTCCTGTACTTCTTTGGGTATAGGACCTTTTACAGCGCGTTCCTGCAGGCGTAGGTGCGTTTTGGTGCCCCCCCCCCCAATCCATGCCAATCGGGAGTGTTTGGTGTCCTAACGCTTTGTCAGTCTATGCTGTGCGTGGTGCTCCTCCTTTGGCACTAGAGAGGCACAAGGCACAAGCCTAGATTGGCAATGCGGTACCAGAAGGGGCACCAGGCACAGCAAAGTTTGGCACTGCATCTATACTGCGCCTGAATGCCCCTCCTGTGCCACAGTGCCAATCTGCACCTGGTAGTGCCCCCTGGTCCTGCTGTTCCAATATCCCCATATAAATCATACTGCCACTGCCAGTGTTTCCCTGCTACCTACCACTCTCACTTTGTGGCTGTGGTCCACCATCCGACTCCAGGTCCCAGCAGCAGATTGGCAGCAGGGTCCTCGTCCTCTCTCTAATTCATTTCACCCCCCTAAATTATTCACCCCCCCTTAATTATTTTCTCTCCCTTTAATTCAATTTACCCCGTCAATTCATTCACCCCCCATTAATTCAATTCACCCCTTAAGTCGCCCCCTTAATTCACTCACCATGACGCCCTCAATTCATTCCTCCCCATAATTAATTCTCCCCATTCATGTCATTCCCTTAAATTCATTTCATACCCCCTGGACACGCACACCACTCAACCCCCATGCTCTCACTCAACCCCCCATGCTCACAGACACACACGCAGCTCCATGCTCAACACAAGACACACACGCACCCCCAATGCTCACGACACAATCTTTCCACGCACCCCATGCTCCCACTCAATCCCCTGCTCCACACCACCCCCATGCTCACAGAAGACAACTTACCCATGCTCCACACAGACTCACACTCACCCCATGCTCACACCTCCCCCTGCTCACACTCTTCACCCCCCTGCTCACACTCTTCACCCCCTGCTCACACTCAACCCCCCATGCTCACACTCACCCCCCATGCTCACACTCACCCCCTGCTCAACACTAACCCCCCATGCTCACCTCACCCCCCATGCCTCACACTCACCCCCCATGCTCACACCCTGTTCACACTCAGGTTACAATCTCTGTCTCCTTGGTCCAGGATGATCTCTCTCTACTCCCCTGCACGTGCTGGACACTTCCAGCACATGAGCAGGGGAGGCTCTGCTTGCTGCTTCTTGGCTGCTGTGAGGAGAAATGGGGTGGATGGGAGGGGCCAGCATGTTCCTGTGAGCTACTGGTCTGGCAGCTTCGTCTTCCTCCTCCTCTGTGTAACGTTGGGGGCTTCCAGCCCTACCTGTGTGCTTGAGGACAGCAAGTCTGATGCTGCTCGCTGACCACTGCCCGGTTTAAATGGAGACAGGCAGGGAGGTGATTGCATGAGGTGTGGCTTGAGTGGGGGGCGTGGTCTGGTGAAGGTCTTTAAAAACCCTCAGTATAGTTTCAGAAGTTGCCAGATCGTGGTTATCCATACCTGAGCTCCTTGTACCTGACTGCTATATTGATTTAACCTGTTATTGACCTCTGCTTGTGTTCTGACCATTCTGCCTTCTGTTGCCCTAGACTATTTTCTTGTACTACGCTACTGCTCTGATACCGACCCGGCTATTCATTTGACCATTCTGAACTCTGTATTCCTGATTCTGGCTCGGCTGACTCCTCTCCGTATTGTTAACCCTTTTCTGTCTAGCTAGTTTACCTGGCCAATTCTAAGGACCAGACAGATAGGGATCATTCACAGCTACACTGTTGGTAGCTTCTGGGTTTGTGGAGTGTTGGGGGTTAAGTACTGCGTGGTGGGATCCGGGAACCGTGACATTACGATCTGGCCAATATGGATCCCGCAGATTTAACACAGCACTTGGCTACCTTTGTATCCAGACAGGATGAGCAGGATCATAGGATGGATCAGTTTGCCATTGCCTTACAAACTATCCTGAATCGTACTGCACACCTGGAACCAGTTGGGGTTGCACCCCGCCTGCTATACCTGTGCCCCCTGTCGTTCAGACATCCCAGGTACACATGACCGCTCCTATGAGGTTTGACGGTACTCCCTCTGAGTGCCGGGGATTTTTGGTCCATGTGGATATTCATTTTAAATTAAATCCACAAATGTTTTTTCTGACATTGCCAAAGTGGGGTTTATTATTAACCATCTGTCTGGCAGAGCGTTGACATGGGCGACTCCTTTATGGGAGGCAGAAAGACCTATTGTACGGGATTATAAAGAATTCATAGCCGAGTTACAACGTACATTTAATCCTACCAGAAAGGCCACGATAGCCGGCAAATCCTTGTTCCGCATACGTCAAGGGAACAGGACTGTGTCTGATTATGCCATAGAATTTAAAACCTTAATTTCTGATGTGAACTGGACAAATGAGACACTGGTTCTGGCTTTTATGGAGGGTTATCAGAGTCGTTGATGCATGAATTAGCTCCACGTAAACTACCTGAGGTATTGTGTGAACTCATTGATTACTGTATAGATCTGGATAATCAGATAAGGGATAGAAGGACTCCAAGAGAGAGACCCAAGAGACCGTTACCTAGGTTGGCCCCTGTCTTTCAAGCACCACCCAGAGAGTTATCTCCTCCCTCAGAGCCTATGCAACTAGGCCGTACTAGGCTTACAGAGGAGAGAGAACAAGGCGTTTTCGTGAGGGATTGTGCCTGTATTGTGGTTTGGAGGGACATGTACGATTTCAATGTCCTACTCGCCCTAAGCTGCATGATAAGCCGGAAAACTACCGCACCTAAGGCAGCTGAGGAGACAGGCCTTGGGTGTGACATGCATGTCTCCTATCAAAGACACTAAACTTATGTTACCAGTATCCTTGGCTTGGGAGACCAAGACCACACATAACACCGCTTTTGTGGATTCTGGGGCTGCTGGTAACTTTATTGATGTTAACTACGCTTCTTCCATTTCTCTACCTCTGGTTGTAAGAGAGACACCCTTAGCCGTTGAAGCCATAGATGGCAGGCCGTTATCCTGCCCTAGGATTACTCACGATACGATTACAGTAGTTCTTACTACTGGTCTCTTGCATAAAGAAAAGATCATATTCCAAGTTATCCACTCACCTTCCAATCCTGTTGTACTTGGTTTCCCTGGTTGGTGGAACACAATCCCGTTATTGATTGGGTTAAAGGAGAGATACTGTCTTGGAGTTCTGCATGTTTTGGGACTTGTTTAATACCCATTCAGCATGTCGGTGCCCTGAACACACCCACAGCCCTCCATTGTCTACTGAAGTTCCTGAACAATATGCAGACCTCAGGGCTGTATTTGATAAAAGAGAGGCAGACAAACTACCTCCACATAGACCATATGATTGTGCTATTGATATTCATCCGGGTACCATGCCTCCTCGAGGCAAAGTATATCCTCTTTCCATAAAGGAGAACCAAATTATGGAGGAGTATCAAGGAGAATTTGGAGAGAGGTTTTATCCGACGTTCCTCTTCTCCAGCAGGGGCTGGATTCTTTTTTGTGTCGAAAAAAGAGGGAGATTTACGCCCGTGTATTGATTATAGGGGGCTTAACAAGATCACCATTAAGAACGTGTACCCTATCCCTCTCATATCGGAACTGTTCGACAGGTTAAGAGGTTCAGCAGTATACACTAAACTTGATTTAAGAGGAGCTTACAATTTGATACGCATAAAAGAGGGGCATGAGTGGAAAACAGCATTTAACACCAGGAGTGGGCATTATGAATACTTGGTCATGCCTTTCGGTCTTTGTAATGCTCCAGCGGTATTCCAGGATTTTATTAATGATGTGCTCAGAGATTTCTTGCAAACCTTTGTTATAGTATACCTAGACGATATATTGATTTACTCTCCCGATCTGAAAACCCACCATGCACATGTCAGACAGGTATTAGCTAAATTACTGGACAATGGTCTTTATTGCAAACTAGAGAAGTGTTTATTCGACATTACTACTGTGAAATTCCTTGGGTACATTATCACTCCAGAGGGTTTTGAGATGGATCCTTCTAAACTCACGGCCATCTCAGAATGGCCTCTTCCTCAAGGTCTCAAAGCCATACAGAGGTTTCTGGGGTTTTCTAACTATTATAGGAGATTTATCAAGAATTATTCCGCTATAGCCTCTCCTATCATTAATATGACACGTAAAGGTCTGAAGAACCAGATCTGGTCTTCTCAATCTAAACAAGCATTCGAAGCCCTCAAACAGGCTTTCACTTCCGCTCCCGTGTTACGGCATCCTGATCCCAGGATTCCGTTTATTCTTGAGGTTGATGCTTCTGAGATAGGCATTGGGGCTGTCCTGTCTCAAAGAGAATCTCCAGGGAAACCACTACATCCTTGTGGGTTCTTTTCAAGAAAATTATCACCAGCAGAACGCAATTATGATATTGGCAACAGAGAATTGCTTGCTATTGTGTCTGCCCTGTCAGAGTGGAGACATTTGTTGGAAGGTACTCTTGATCCTTTGTTGATAATCACTGATCATAAGAACCTTACGTACATCGGGGATGCTAAACGTTTGAACTCGAGACAGGCCAGGTGGTCATTGCTACTGTCTCGGTTTAATTTTGTATTGACTTACAGACCAGGTGACCGCAATGTAAAGGCTGATGCCTTATCTCGTCAATATGACCCATATGAATCTAATACACAAGACCACAATCCTATAGTTCCTCCTGAACGTATTGTGGCTTCCACAGTCTTGTCTGTCTCCTCGCCTTTCCTGGAACGCCTCCAGGCAGCTCAAGTGGGGCTCCACCTGACAAGCCTCCAGATATGTTGTTTGTACCTGAAAAGGAAAGACAAGAATTACTCATAATGTTTCATGATTCTAAACCAGCAGGTCATCCTGGTATTACTAAGACTCTTACCAGTATTTCCAGACAGTTCTGGTGGCCCACCATGCGACAGGACGTACGCCTGTTTGTTTTGGCTTGTCAAGTCTGTGCCAGAAGCAAAACCAGTAAAACCTTGCCTGTCGGTCTATTGCAGCCTTTACCCACGCCTAAGAGGCCTTGGTCTCATCTATCTATGGATTTTATTGTGGACTTGCCGAAGTCCAAAGGTCATACTGTGGTTCTGACAGTTGTAGACCGCTTCTCCAAAATGGCTCATTTTGTCCCTTTACCTAAGCTTCCTACAGCCAAAGAACTGGCGGTTGTCTTTGCTAGAGAGATTGTACGAATACATGGGGTTCCGTCTGAAATAGTCTCTGACAGAGGAGCTCAGTTCGTCTCTCGTTTCTGGAGGGTTTTCTGTGCGGAGATGGGGGTGCGATTGGCCTTCTCTTCAGCATACCATCCACAAACCAATGGGGCAGCAGAGAGGGCAAATCAGGGTCTCGAGCAGTACATACGTTGCTTTACCACACAACAACAAGACAATTGGTCGGAGTTGTTGCCCTGGGCTGAGTATGCACGTAATAACGCCGTTAATGAGAGACACTGGCCACTCTCCTTTTTCTGCTATCTATGGTTTTTTTCCCTCCGGCTCTACCGCTTCAGTTTAATGAACAGGCCATCCCGGCTCTCGATGACCATCTCACTCAACTACAAGAGATTTGGAGACAGATTCGCGTAAAATATGGAGCGCAATGTTGCTGTCCAGAAACGCAAGGCTGACAGGCATAGGTTACAAGCTCCCTCCTATAACGTGGGGGATAGAGTTTGGTTGTCTACTAGGAACGTGAAGTTACGGGTGCCTTCTATGAAAATGGCACCTCGGTTTATTGGTCCATATAAGATCATTCGCCGCGTTAACCCTGTGGCTTATGCTCTTGCCCTTCCTAAACATCTTCGCTTGCACAACGTCTTTCACACCTCCCTACTGAAACCTTTGTTGTGTAACAGGTACACGCGGGTCGTTCCTCCTCCTCCACCTGTTCAGGTTGATGGTGAATCAGAGTATGAGGTTAGGAGGGTTTTGGATTCTAGGCTGTGTTCTGCAGTACTTGGTCGATTGGGTGGGCTATGGTCCGGAAGACCGGTCCTGGATTCCAGCTTCCGACATGTCTGCCTCTAGGTTGGTCAGGGCGTTCCATGCCTCGCACCCCGATCGCCCTGGTGGTCGTATTGCCGCTCGTCCTGTTGGTCGTCCGGTGGCCTCCCGTGGAGAAGGGGGTACTGTAACGTTGGGGGCTTCCAGCCCTACCTGTGTGCTTGAGGACAGCAAGTCTGATGCTGCTCGCTGACCACTGCCCGGTTTAAATGGAGACAGGCAGGGAGGTGATTGCATGAGGTGTGGCTTGAGTGGGGGGGCGTGGTCTGGTGAAGGTCTTTAAAAACCCTCAGTATAGTTTCAGAAGTTGCCAGATCGTGGTTATCCATACCTGAGCTCCTTGTACCTGACTGCTATATTGATTTAACCTGTTATTGACCTCTGCTTGTGTTCTGACCATTCTGCCTTCTGTTGCCCTAGACTATTTTCTTGTACTACGCTACTGCTCTGATACCGACCCGGCTATTCCATTTGACCATTCTGAACTCTGTATTCCTGATTCTGGCTCGGCTGACTCCTCTCCGTATTGTTAACCCTTTTCTGTCTAGCTAGTTTACCTGGCCAATTCTAAGGACCAGACAGATAGGGATCATTCACAGCTACACTGTTGGTAGCTTCTGGGTTTTGTGGAGTGTTGGGGGTTAAGTACTGCGTGGTGGGATCCGGGAACCGTGACACTCTGCACCCCCCCAGGGCCTTTACTTCCGGTGCAAAGCGTGTGGGAAGTGGGATCCCACACGATGCCGAGTACATGGGAGAACCCGCGCCTGATACTGCAAGGCCTCCACTAGCTAGATTTTTCCGCCCCTCGAAGTGGCAGAAAGCCAGAAAACTAAGGCGGCCGCCTGTGCTGCCTTACACTAGTGCCGGCCTGGCTGGTGAGTGATCAGGGGGAAGGGCGGGCGTCATGACGCAGAGCCGCCGGGACTGGTGTGAGCCAATCCCACCATATACAGTAGTGCTCTACTAGTACCTAAACGTTGTGAGCTGGTTTTGTTAAAACAACTACTCTCGCTCTGTCCCCTGTTTGGTATATTCCGCTGCTTGTTACTGCTGGTTCGCGCTTCCATCCTGCCATACACTATAGCGCAGTAATTATTTGGGTGACGACACAACACTAAAGGCCCAATTTTAAAGCACCTATTGTTACTTTCATCCAAAGCCTGCATAACTTTCACCATAATTTAGCCAAAAAGTCCCTAAACTTGTTCTGGCGCATCCTAAATGTCTTTTCATACAGGCTGCCACTCCAAGCAGTTGTTTATGAATAGATTAAAGGAAAACCGTTTACCGTCATTTGAAATGTAATTTTTTTTGTTTTCAAATCTTTCTATACATCCTAGAAATCCACCACTTCACGGGCAGGTTATGGGGACCTCCTAGGCACGATATTTGAAGGAAATTTTTCGTTTTTAATTTTAACCCTTATTTCATGGAAAACTCACTGTTCCTTTAAAAACTCTTTTTTTTTACTTTTGTCCTTGTTTCCTGTCCCTCCAGGGCACTACTCGGACCCCATACACCTTTAATGGGAATTATCTTGCATATATGCCCTCTTGCAGGGCA